>JAJOOR010023258.1:0-14385 GCA_036250505.1 Solanum acaule | reverse complement strand
CAATTGTTGAATGGAAGGTCATTTCTGCTCCTTTTGCAGGCTGAAGGATTTCCCACACTCCTCTTCTTCCCAGCAGGGAACAAGACCGTGGATCCAGTAAGTGATTGGTTATTTTGTTTGTTTTACGTCTCCATGTAAAATACAAGAAATATCAAGTGGTAATGCCTTTTGTATGATCCTACAGATCCCAGTTGATGCTGACCGAACTGTGGTAGCATTGTACAAGTTCATCAAGAAACACGCAACTATTCCTTTCAAGCTTCCAAAACCTGCTTCATCGACAACTACATCAGAGAGTCCAGAAGCCAAAGAAGGTGCCAACGTAGAGTCTAGCAATGAAAAAGATGAACTATGAAAACTCATAGCTCTGTTACTTTTTTTTCTGTTATTCTCCTAGCTTGTTTTGTGTAGTAGGACTAGGTAGACTGGGCTAGAAAGATGGCCACGGAACTTGTTTTGTTATTTCTTTTTTGTTTGAGTTTAAAGTTTAATGTCCTAGATGAATGATAAGTTATATGTATCTTCAATATAAAGAATTTTAATATCATTACTTGCTGTAGTAGGTAGTAGATAAGTACATTCTAAGGAATGTTTTTTTTTTTTTAAATTTCCATCTGATGTTCCTTAACAAATGCGATTTCATACCATTTTCTTTGTGTTAGTAGAGTAGACATATGTCTCATATTTTTTGGGTGTGAAATTAGACCTTCAAATGAGTGTATGTGGCATTGCCGCTCAAGTTAAGGTGCAATACTTTTTTTTATAACCAAATATACACTTTTTTCGATGAGAGTAGCTTTTAAATAGATTATTGAATAGTTAGGACCAGGTAATCTATATCTGTGGCCGGCGGCTACTCAACTGTTCAATGCAGTGGTGAAAGATTCGACAAAGGTAGTTACCAAAATCGTTGGCTCCGCATTCACCAAAAGTCGGTAACCTTCAATCGAGGAACAAAACAAGATCATTTTGTTCCATTTTTAATCAAATAGTAAAGGATATTTCATTAGTACTGAAAAAGGGATTTTACGCGATAAATAATTGGATAAGTTTTTACTTAAATAGGACTTTCACAGTGAATTTGAATTAATAACTCCAAAACAAATACGTAATAGCTAACACCAAATGGCCACACGCAATACGTACTAGATTATTGATAAGTACTTGAATAAGTTTTTATACAACTGATTTCATCTCACGATTTCATATCGTAATATGGTATCCCATGGCAAAAAAGCGTGCGTACAAAGAATTACACATTTTTATTTTCTGAATTGTCGAGCACTTGAGCAACAACCGCTTTCACAACAAACAAACAAACCAAGGAAGGTCACCTCCACTTTCTCTCATGTTCACGCAATCAACAAAGTCCAGAACCTTTCCCTTTAATCTAGTGTATTCAGTTTCGGATCCGCCGTCTTCTTCAATCTCATTCACGTTCTCTTCACGCCTCTCTCTTTCTCCGTCGCTTTTTTCTCTCTCTACGCAGCCAGAATCCACGAAAATCAAGTAATTAGTAAGTAACATGCTTTTGTCAACTGCGCCTTTAACTTCATTTTACTCTTCTTCGCAGTTCGTAAACCTTACAACGTCAATTTCACACTAACTACTACTACTACTCTATTTATCTCCAGATCTGCATTTTGTTAATGCATCGTTAATCGAGTTTTGTTTACTTTTTTTCATATTGCAGATCTTTTGAATTCTGAAAAAAAGGAGGAAAAAAGTAGTACGGTTTTATTGGCAATGTCGCCGCCGATGCTTCGTATGCTCCGTTTCACGTTTTTCCTTGCGATTTTGTCTATACAACAATGTATTTGTGCAGATTCGCCGGAAAATTCTCCAAGTCCGGCGCCTGTATCAGGTGGAGATCTAGGTTCTCTACCGCCGATCGCTGCAGCTCCTAAAACTCCGTCACCGTCACCGTCACCTTTGGCCAATGTGAGTTCTCCTCCAGATCACTCTACTAATTCTGCTCCGGCTCCGGCGCCGTCACCTGTAAGCGGAGATAATGCTACTCCGTCTCCTATAACAGAGCCTTCATCTCCTTCTCCGGCTCCGAGTGATGTAGTGGCGAGTGATATAAGCCACGAGAGTACTACGGCGGAGGTGGATGAATCGTCATCGTCGGACGGTGGAATGAACGGAGGAAAGAAGGCAGGAGTAGCATTTGGAGTAGTCGCGGCAGCGTGTGTTGTAGGTCTCGGAGCATTCGTTTACAAGAAGCGCCGGCAGAATATCCGACGAGCACAGTTCGGGTACGCTGCTCGGAGAGATTTTCTTTGAATTGCATGCTTCACATATATGCAATCTTTCCACATATATCTCACATTATATACAAATCTATGTAGCATTCGAGAATTTCATTATATTTGTTTGATTCTTTAATCATTGAATAAAAATTGAGTACGTAATCCTATTATTTTGTAGTTTGCTACACTGTTTAATCATAAATTTGTGATTCGATTATTTCGATTCTCATGCATGCAGCCCCAGTAATCGATGACTTGTAGACGCTTACGACCTCCGGTTAACATTCCTCTGACGTTACGACCTTCATCGCAACGTTCCTAGGTATCAACCGTAAGCCTTTCCTTATTTGAACCTCACCCTTCTCTTTTATCTGCTAAATGGATGGAACTTATCAACGTTCATGAATGATAAATCATGAACTGCCACAACCTATTTTATTAGATTCCCAAAAAGGAGACTAGGAGCTTGTATTCATTGATACATGAATTAACCATGTTCTGCATTTTGCATGATACATAAAATTCTATAACATATAAAAAAGCTAACATCTCTGCTGCTTGGAAATAGCAGCTCTCTGGAGTTGCTATGCTAGTTGTATTATTATCTGATATAATCTGCATCATTTCCATCTCTTGAACTTGGCGATTTAGTCTCACTCCTCGGTTGGAGGATCAACCCAGCGGCCGTTATCTTTAATTAGCTGGATCAATGCATCCGTTGCATGCTCCATTTCAATAGCGCGCCTTACCACCGTCTGGTAGAAATTTATTTCACCAGTAATCGACACATTAGTGACATGAATTGAGCTTAAATGGGAAAAAACATGGTCAGTGAGAATTCATATAAATGACCCCAACTTGTTTGGGATTGAGGCGTAGTAGACTAGTACGAAATTTGAAAACCAGCAGCAACTACAACTCCCTCAATCACAATTCACAAGCAATCTGAGTACAACTAAGCAGTATTCCTTCAGAAAAGCACATCAAATTATTTCATTTTCTTTAGCTATGTTTGGGTGAATTGTGTATGCTTGAAGGAATACTAGCTATGATATTTAGGTATTCTTTTTAGTCAAATGAGAGATAATAACAACCATCGCTGCAGGAGTGCAGGGAGATATAACATACGTGCATCTAGAAGTTTTTAATTCTCTTTTAGATCTGTATGATGGCTAAAGAGGATGATCGACTCCAATGTTTATACTTTCAATGATATTTTTCTCTAAAAAACTATGTAGTGAATAATGCAAGCCAAATCCATCTTGCTCAGTACTGAGATAAGGGAAATAAAGCTTGGTACCTTTCCGACGTAAAGGTCAATCTTCCCAGGAGCACCACCAACATATCCAAAGTCAGCATCAGCCATCTCCCCAGGTCCATTCACAATGCAACCCATGATGGCAATCTGAGAAGGAAAAAGAAACATAACACGAGTCATTTTTATTTACCGTCAGAATAGATACTCAAAAAAATTAAGCTATTCAATAACAGTAAGCATTAGGGTCGCGTAATTACTGAAACACCAGGCAAGTGTGACGTCTTCTCTCTTATTTGAGCACTTATCTCTTGAAGATCAAATAAAGTTCTGCCACAGGATGGGCATGATACATATTCCTGGAAGGGATAGACAGAAACGGAAATGAGTACTGTTGCTATAGATTGATTCAGATTCTTGTTGTGTCCAGTCGCTTAGCATTACCGTTTTTGTGTTCCGCATTCTGCAACCTTGAAGCAAATTGAAAGATGTATTTCTGAGGAAATCAAAATCCTTGTCTGGAGCTTCCAAGAGAAGACCATCACCGAGCCCATCTACCAAGAGGGCTCCGGCATTTGTCCCGGCACCAATCACTAAGTCATCCCTGTCATGTTGAAATTGTCGTAAGCTAAATTACAAAAAAAAAATCTCCACACGTCTGATTGTAGGTCACTCATGTCTTTCTTGCCGTACCTGTGGGTGTTGCTGGGAAATTGTATGTGATGAATCACTGGAAAGTTCAAGGAATTCTCAGAAAGATACTCAAAAAGCCTGCAAAAGCAGATATGCTCAAGTTAACCGTGTCAAAAGAAGTAGAGAATGGGAAAAAAGCAGCAGCTAAGTAGTTTTCTGTCGTAATGTCTGCCTTTGAGAAAGTTTATACAAATGGAACGTATCATATTTGGTTATGCCAACTGATTTACTGTAAGAGAATGTGAATATTTTTAATCAAGATGCAACATACCTCCTGGCGGCCTGAACCCTGCCAATTTTTTCCTCTGTATATGGCAGATTATGAAGAACCATAGTAACATCAGAGCTTTTCAGGATTTCCAACTCGTCTTGTGATTCATCGCCACGCATGGACACAACCAATCGTGTACCTACAAGTAGGTTTCCACGTCTAGCCTGATTAGCAAAACCTTTGGAAGATAATCAATACAAAGAACTTACAGAACAAAATACAATTATCACACCTTCGGGAAGAAGCTTGTGAGCACCACCAGACAACTCCTTCAGAGTAACCAAGACCATGGCATTGGGTAATGACTTTGTCAATTGCTCTGAGAGAGGAGCAATGACTCCCATGCTTATGTCGACCAACCTCTTGAGAGCTAGACGCTGTTCATGTGCAACAAAAAAATTTGACAATCGCATCACTCTCACAGTAAGCAAAATGGATATATCATGCACTAAACTTTAACACACATTAGTTGGATCATCAACGAAAATCACGTGAATACTTAAATTACTACATAGAAAAGAAAAGGGTCCTTACAGAATCTATATCGTCTAGTGGTGGAAGTTCCCTCAACAGGATTGAGTCCACAGTTGCCAAATCCTGAATTGACACTGATTATAAGTTAGCACAAAGACAGTGCACAACAAGAGGAAAAGAATTGGTTAAGTACACAGTGCAATGAAAGCCGTAGAATTGACCTTAAATGGCATGCCAACAACAAGCTTTGCTGCTAATGATCTGTACAAAAGTTCAGGGGTCTGCAAAACCAAAAAAAAATGTGACATTTCAAGGAAGATAAAATGAAGAAAACAATTGGAGCTAGAAAATTAGCATGTATAGAAATTGATTAGTAGAATCATATATTACAAACTATTATTAGAGAAGTGTCAGATAAGACCTTTAATTGATTCAAAGAGACAGACATGAGAACAGAACCATCTCGATGCAACACGCCTCTGTAGTCTACTTCATCACCCTGTTAGAAAAATCAAACATTTGTTTGCTTCAAAAAATGAAGTCTCATATACCATATCTGCTCAGGTTTTAAAACCGACCTCCTTTTGAGCTGGCAATTCTCCTGACCTACGTTGAAAGTCAAAATAACGTCTCTGCTTTTCTTCAAAGGGGGCCTGATAAAGGAAGAAGAAATCTTACTACTTTGTCAAACTTAAAGTACTAAAGCACACTCATAAGCAGCGTGATGAAAAGATTACCACTCCTTGCTGAAGCGCAGCTGCTCTTTTTCCAAGGTTTGCCAATCGTCGACAAGGATCTATCTCCTCTTCTGGAGCTTCAGTTAGAGAAACTCGTATTGTATCACCCAAACCATCCTGCATAAATAGAAAGTTTTCTGCTTTAGAAAGTAGAGCAATGCATTTACTTTATCAGAAGTCACAGCAAACATTTGAAGAAACTAAAGAGAGAGGAACTGTATGAGGTTAAGTTGCCCCAAATTTGATAAATCATGATGATGAAGCCATTCGAATTGAACAGAATACAGTATTTAGATTAATCACATCTTCTGTTTAGCACAATTTAACAAATACATTCTTGTCCCCCCACCCCACCCCCCATTTTGACAGTAAGTACCCTATTGTTTACAACAACATACCCAGTGTAATCCCACAAGTGGGGTCTATGAGGTAGAGAGGCTGTTCCCAATAGACCCTCAGCTCAAAAGGCATGTTCCCAAAGCAGAATTGCAAGAATAATATGACAATAAAATAGAAAGATACAAAGCAAATGAGACTACATGCCTACTAAATATCACCCTATCTTTCGAACATACAGTGCGACAACATTTGGCTACTTACTAGCCTTCTAGCCTAATCCTTGACCTCCAAAACCTTCCTATCTAGGGTCATGTCCTCGGTAAGCCGGAGAAATACCCTATTGCTTGTCTAAATGAAGCTGGGACCGTCAAAATGAATAAAGACATTATTTTTAAAAGATGCTCGGCCTTTAACTGTTATTCATACAGGATAAAAATAGTATACCTGAAGAAGTGTGCCAATACCGATTGCTGACTTCATCCTTCCATCCTCACCTTCACCAGCTTCAGTAACTCCCAAGTGTAAAGGATAGTCCCATCCCTGAACATACATCTCAGCTACAAGAAGGCGATACGCCTGAACCATAACTACTGGATTGCTAGCTTTCATTGAGAAGACGAAATTGTGAAAGTCCAACTTTCTACAAATTCTTGCAAACTCAAATGCTGATTCTACCTGTAACACATTAGATGATACAAATTATCGAATACAACAACAATGACTAGAACAGAGTATTCTAGGTAAGTAATTCAGTTGCTGCTCACCATTCCCCTAGGCGAGTCCCCATAATAGCTCATAATGCGATCTGAAAGGCTCCCATGGTTTGTCCCAATGCGCATTGCACGTCCATACTTCTTACATTTTTCCACCAATGGTGTAAAAACCTGAAGCATTTCAAGGAGAAAATGGATTAGACTCTTGCAACGAGGTAGACTGCTAGACGTCATAATGGTGGACCAAATTGTGTCCAGGAATTTGCTTCATGATAAAAGGGGAAATTTCTTCCTGAACGAGAATAATAGGAAGTCAGAGTACCAATAAACAATGATTAAAGACCTAACGCCAGCTTGATAACCTATTCTTGTTTGGTATTGTCTGTGCTAGCATACTGACTGCAACTTTTGCCGCATCTTATCTTTTTGCACAGCAGTAAACAACGAGGATCTTATGATTAAATCAATATGATTCATATCTTTACATGTTCATTATCATTATCAAAAAATTATCCTTACATGTTTTTGAAGTAGAAAAAAATACAGTATTCATACAAGTGCGGGATAGTCTGACCTCCTCAATATGCTCGAGTTCTTTCTGATAGTCATCTTCTGTGTACTCTAATTGCTCAAACTGGGCTCGCCTGTCAGCTGAAAGAAATTAACTGATTAGATCAGAGATATTCTCCTGGCTCTTCCAAAAGACCATCACGTAGACAGAGGATGAAATACCAAAGTTTCCAGGATTGACACGTATTTTGTCAAAGCACTCTGCCACTCGAAGTGCAACAGAAGGAGCAAAATGAATGTCAGCCACCAGAGGGATGTTGTAACTGCATGTGCAGAACGTTGATGAAATAAAATATGCTCATATCATGAAGTCCATCAAATATAGAGATATGCTGATGAAAATGAGACCTACTTCTTTTGCACCAGAGTATTTTTAATTTCAAAACATGCATCAGCTTCTTTCTTCCCTTGTACTGTAATTCGAACTATGTCAGCTCCTGCATCAGCTATTTTCATCACCTGAGTAAACGTGAATTAGCATCATAGCTAGACTTCTTTAGTCCTTTAGGTTTCAAGCTCATTAAAGAGGCATGTGCAAATACAACATGCAAATTATTGGAAATTCGAAAACAAAAAGGTTCACCTCGTGAGCTGGAAATTGATTTATGATTAAGTAGAAAACTTGCTGTAAAATTCCGAACACAGATGGGAGTAAATTTACATACCATCAGAGAAAGTAGCATTTGTGGTGATATGTTGCATTCAATTCTGAATGAGGTTCTATATATAGCGGACTTAGAAAGGTTGCCCAAAATTAGAAAGAAAAGAGTAAAACACTATTCAATGACTGATTCACATGGAACCAAGACCATTATCTTACTACTGATATGAGAAGAAAACACTGTCACAGACGAGACAAATTAGGACATTGGAACACTCTGGAGATTCATTGTCGAGAAAATCATCACGAAACAGAAAAGGGATAAGGTCAGAGAATGACAGAATGGTAAGGTTACACATAGAGCTCCCCCCCTTCCCTTCTCCTTGTCCCTCCTCTATCCCAAGCCTCGCCCCTTCCCCCCAAACCAAAAGTAGGTAGAAATAAGTAAAGAGGGTCAGCTCGTAAAGTTACAAACTCAAAATAAACAGTATAAACTGAGGACACCCAAAGAAGTAAACTCAGCTTCAATACAGCACTAACACAAATTTCATTGCAGATACAGTTAGAGCAGACTGCCACCTCTCGCTTAAATTGTGAAGTAGAAGAAGAACCTGTTCTACTGTTGCAGCAACATCTTTGGTATCTGTTGTGGTCATTGTTTGAATTCTAATTGGATGTTCGCTACCAAGAGCCACGTTCCCAACCATCACAGTGCAGGTCTGTCTTCTGACAGTTTTGTATATGGATTCACAATATTTTTGCCTAGGAACTGTATCAAGAAGCATACATCAGTCATCAGAGAATGAATACAAATAAATGTGTTGCTCTACTTCCAAAATATAAAATGAAGATCTTTTGCAGGATAACTAAATAAAAAGAAGAAGATATTAAAATGCCAAATTTAAATTTCCTATAAGTAGCATCCATGGAGATCTAAGAGAAGTTACTTCAAACGTATTCCAATTAAGTTTTTGTGAAACGTCTCCTACAGGATTCCTACAACATAAATAATCCACACTGTTTAAAAGGCAAAGTACTAGAAGCTCTGTAGTGCCTACCTAGTAGTGGACTCCCTTCGGACGCAGGCTGAAGTTCAATGGTCTCTTGATCAGGAATTGCATTTCTTATCACAGAAACCTTGGTTCGCCGAAACTTAACCCTCTGTAAGTCAGAAACTCTAACAAAATTCATACTTTTTGTGAACCCCAAAACATTTTCATTGCTCTTCAGGCCTGTAAATGAAGCTGGAACAGCCCCTGCCGCCATTTTTATCGATGACCCAAGTCTTTATCTTCACACTCCTGAAACATAAGACAACCAATATTCATCTAGTATACATTAGATATCACAAAACAAAAACAAAAAAAAAAGGATCTTTCCCAAATCCCTTGTGGACCCAATTGATATCTTTCCCTGTTGGAATAAAACTGAAGTATTTGAACTCTTACAGTAACAGAAAATGAAATAAACCAAGATTTGAGCAGGGCAATTCAAATAGAAAACTCAGCTCAAAACACAAACTACAACAACTTACTTACGAATATGATCCTGTATATTCAACAAAAAAAAAAATTGAAACTTTCTTAAAGAATTTCCTCCAATACAAAAAAGGGTCTCAACAAAAGAAGAGCTGGAGTTAATGACAACACTACTCACCAAGTAGAAGAATCAAGAACTTACAAATTCTCAATATTCACCAAAATCCAGTTAGGCAGCTGAGAAAACCTATCCTCCCATCTCCCCCTCACCCCCACCCCCCACCCCACCTACACACAAAACCCAAAAAAACTCATAACTACAACTACTATGGCTCAATCCCAAGTTAGTTGGGCCTAGCTATAAATTCTCAATATTCACCAAAATTCAATTACCCAGACACTCCCCCCACCCCACCCCCAAGCCAAAAAAAGGGATCTTTTTTCAAATCCCTTTTGGACCTAGTAGATATCTTCCCTGTTGGAACAAACCTGGAGTATTTAAATTCTTACTATAACAGAAAAAGAAACAAACCAAGATTTAAGCAGGGCAATTCAAACAAAAAACTACAACAACTTACTTAGAAACATGATCACATAAATCAATTTAACCAATAAAGATTGAAACTTTCTTCAAGAATTCCCTCAAATCCAAAAATGGGTTTCAACAAAAGAAAATTTTGAGTAAAACATAACACTGCTCACCAAATTCAAGAATCCAAAGAGAAGAACAAAGAATTAGGTCTCAAAAAACTTGTAATAAAATGGGGTTTCAGAAAAAAATGGAAGAGAAGATTGAAATCACTTGTATTTACTCTTCCTAACAGATTAGGCAACTGAGAATGCAGACAAAATGAGACTTGTACAGCATCTTTTTGGAATTGTATTGTTTGTAGCCAGCCATACACATTTAAGTGAAAAATTAGTGGTCAATTTTTAATTACTAAAAACTTGCTAATGGACTTAAATGACTGGTAATTTTCTTTATTGTACCCCTTGTGTTTTTGGATTATATTAGTTTTGGTCCACCAAATAGTGAATTTGCACTCCTAGAACATAATAATTAATAGGGTTTGGCTTTGTGATGTTTTCTCAGGGTTCTTTTAGTTCAAAATTAGGTTATATTGGGATTATACTTAAATTTTATTCCTATTTTGTGTGAGGAAAAAAGACGATTTCTATAAATTCTTGGCTCAATTATTTTTTTTTGGGAAAATAAGTGATAAATTAAATGTGAGTACATAACAAACTCTATATTTTGTTACAAAAGAGTGAAAGAAATAGAGGGTTTAATTAAATTAATTTGTGTTCCCACTCCAAGTTTTATATAGCAAAAAAAGGAAAAATAAAAATTATAAAATGGGAGCAACCAACTTAAAGGATGTAAGCAATGTATTATTACTTCAAGAAAATTCAAATTGATAGTGAGAAATAATAATTGAGGTCATATAGTTTCAATATACTCATGTAACACATAAATCATCTTTTGTCTACTTTGATCAAATTTTAATGAAAACATAATATTACCAAATACCTATTAATATAAGTTGGAAATAAAATGAGAAACTATAATTGAGGTCATAAAGTTTGAAACATTTCAACAATCAAGAATAAGTAATATTTTTTCTGCATTAAAATAGAAATGCTCCCTCCTCATTTCAATAAATATTTATTAATTTTTATTGTACGGGCTAAGCATTTTCTTATTTATTATTTTATTTTTCTCAATAAATAAAAACGAAGAAAATGTAAGAATACACACATACAAAAAAAGAAATCGATTGAGGCAAGAGAATATTCTATAAGATGGAATGTTAGGTTTTAGGATACATGTGTGAACGTTGAAGATCTATCATATCTTTGGGTGTGCGGTGGTTGAAGGAATGGTTATTACCAGATTCTAGCTTGTTGGGGTTATTTGTGTCAAAATATATATATCGATCCCAGGACATCAGTATATCATCTCTAATGATGTCAAAATTACTAAGTGTGTTTTTTCACTAATAAAAAAAGTTGTGGACTGAAATTTAGTTTGTGAAAAGTACAAGGATTGAGATGCAAAATTAGAAGGAATACATACAACTAACTAATATTTGGACTTAACAACCAAACTGTGGAAAAAGAAAAAAGACATGAGACAATTGCCACGTGTTTCCTTAGGTATTGTTTTACACGTGAAAAATAGAACGCCTTTTACGGTTATGATAAGATTAAATGATTAATTACGATGGATAAATTATGTTAAGATTATTTTTTTATTAAGAGTTTGGTTTGTTGTATTTGATATAATATGCGAACAAGTTATTTGTTGACAAAAATACCTTTAATGAATGTGAAAAATAATGAATAAAAAGGGTTTAAAGAGATATCTTTGTCATTTACCGATTTGACAAGTATCCCGGGATTACTATATCACACCAGGGGAGGTATAACTTATCCCGGTACTAATTATTGATCTCGAGGATAAGTTATTCAGAACTTATCAATCAAACAACAAATTAAGTGACACTATAATTTAATCTCAGGACTATTTGGAGTTATCCTTCACATTAAACGACCCCTAAATTGCCTAAGTTACAAGTCCGGTCTCAAAACAGATATTTTTTGACAAACACAAGACGAATTGTCACAAATGAATTTAACTCAATTTGTTTCATCCCAAAATAAATCACAAAACTTTTAGGGTAGTTCGTCCACAAATGGGTGAACTACAATTTTTTTATTAGTTTTTCACATGAAGCTATACCATATCTAATTTTTAGAACTAGAAAATCCTTCCTCCATTTCAATTTGTTTTTTTTTTTTTGGCAACTTTCTTCGTGGACCACAAAATTTAGAAGTCTATTTTACTTTCGTTAACTTCATGCCAATTCAAAACCAGACAAACAAATTTAAATGAGAGGAGTAATGATGATGCTTACAAATTATAATAATACCTACAATAACAAGTCCTTTCTCCTAAAGTTCTTATTAAATAGAGGCTCATGCTTACAAATTTTTGGAAATCCAAAAAGAAGAGAACCAAAACTTAGCTAAGAAAGAGTCTATTAGATTACAATCACCAACTTTTTCAACCTCCACACACACCCCCTCAAAGGCTGCAAAAAAAACCTATGGTGATCATATATCATATTACAGAGTCATTGAGTTTGAAACCATGTAACAAATTCAGCTTAAAGATCATCATTCTTAGAATTAACACCAAGAAGTTTAGCTAGATCCCCGTTTTCATATGCCTCGATGGTATCTGTACAGTAAATAATATTGTAAGCACAGGATTATGAGTTATGACTAATACAGAGGCAGCAGAGAGAGCACTAAGATATGCTTTGAGTTAGCTTACCATCTGATCCTCCGATATGTTTTCCGTTAATGAACACTTGTGGCACGGTGCGTCTGCCAACTACCTCACTAATGGCATCCTGGATGCTCCATCCATCATCTAACAAGAGGAAAAAGCAAGATTTTGATTAAAGGTTCTGATCAAAGACATGATCTATTGTTGTAAAACAATTCTCTTCACCTTCTACATTGAGTTCAAATAGTTATTGCTGCAAAGCAGTATTGTCAAAGGCAAAAAGTTGTAAAAAGTGCTCCAGATCTATTGGGCTTTAAGCATAAAGCGCAATTTAAGTGCAGGCTTTAGTAAAAAAAAAAGGCAGAAATAAAAAAAATAATGTAATTCAAGAAAAAAGTAACAAATTCATTCGATAATGTTTTCCTTAACAACTACACTTATTTGCCAATTATATTTGATGTTTGGTACTGATTCAAGATAGAACTCATGAGCAATGAGTGTGCTTGCTTAATGCTTGCCTACACTGAACCACAGCTTAAGTGAGACAAAGGGCCCTCACCGAGCTGTTCTGAGCTTCAAGACTTAAACACGCCTTAAACGGGCCTTTGTCAACAACGCATAAATCACCCCACCCCCAAAAGAAAACCTAGGTCCAACTAAGGGAACTCACGCCCACAAGGGCCTTCGACAAATTGGAATGGTTAGATTTATGAAACAACCAGCTGGATAATTTAGGACATTATGATCATTCCAAAGTTTCAAGGGCTCGAGTTGCTAGGTGTAAATACTAAGCGAAGTGTAGAACCTTCTTGAGTGAAGTAAGAGCCCGGTTGGATTGGCTTTTGGCTTGTTTAAGTTATTTTAGCTTAAAAACAAGTGCTTATAAACAGTTTTTAATTTTACCCGAACAGTATAAAACTGCTTAAAAGCTATTTTAGCTTAACAACACCTAAAATAAGCAAATCCAAACAGGCTCGAAGTAAAGACCTAAAAGTTAGCCCACCCATCATGGCGGCTAAAGAGCCTCAATTTAAAGCAAACAAAAGATAAGCAAGAGAAAATAACATGGCTGTCGTCCAATTAATTAGTTTTAGTATATATTCTGGGGAAAACGTGTTACTTTTCCCTACTTGCCTGTCAATTCAGTGTCTCATTCCCTGCAAAGCACCCGCAACTTCAAATCAACAAGAGGAGGAAGCTCAGGACATTTATAAACCCTTTTGAATCCACATTCTTTTTTTGGAAAAGTAATATAAACCCTTTTGGATTCCATTATACATGTGGAACATATACTCACTATAACCTTTGTAATGGGTTACAGGTTACCATAAATCTCTATAATGTTGAAAATATTTTAAGGTCTCTGAAATTTGGTCTTATGGGTGATAAGCTGGTTTAAATGATTGACTTTTGATATGACATGAAATTACAGCATTCAACCAAAACTTCATCTCTCTGAACATTTGCGTGTAAAATTAAGGTTCCCAACAGTCTTCATGTGATAATGCATGCAATAACATTTCTCTAAGGGTGTTCGGTACTGAGGAAAGCATTTTCTTCAATTTTCCCATGTTTCGTTGGTCAAATTGTTTTGGAAAACATTTTCTCTAGGAAAATGAGTTCCTTAAAAAATGAGAAAAAGGACTTCCCTGATAAAGTAGGATTCCTAAGTGACATTCCAATTTCATTGTCTCATCCCCAACCCCC
>JAJOOR010023256.1:0-14884 GCA_036250505.1 Solanum acaule | reverse complement strand
TCCGGCCAGATCTGGTTGATCTCCGGCGACACACAGTAACACTGTCGTCTCTCTTCTGGACTGGTCGCAGGGGAAGATAGATGGGTTCGCCGGAGAAGCTGAAGAATGTTCTTACCTTCGCCGGGGTTTGCTGTTCGCCGCTCGCTGGTCCGAGCAGCTGGAGCTGCTGCTCGTTGTTATCGTCCTCACTGGAGCTTAGGAGGAGAGAGAGAAAGAGGCTCGCCGGTCGGAGCTGGTCCTCGCGTTGCTTCTGGCCGGCGCAGCCTTCGATTTCGGCCGGAAATACCAGAGAGAGAGAGAGAAGAGAGAGAAGAGGAGAATGATCATCTACAAAGAAAAGAGTTAGTAATATTTTTCCTTTAGCACCTTGAGTTAATTTGGATGCTTTTGTAATCTTCAATGGGTCAAATAGCTCAAGTTTGACACATTATTGTGTGATCTAGTGGTTAATCTCTTATTCAATCAAAGCCCATCTACACACTCCAGCTGCTTCCTTTTGAGCTAGTCAAGCAGGCGTTGAGCACGGACTGAGACTCTCCCGCCCCTTTGACAGCAATTCTGATGTTGGAAAGGCTTGGGAAACTAGAGTTAAAATCTTAATAGAGACGAAAAATACTAGGTCATTTCTTCGCCTCTACCCAAGCCTTGATGGATAAATTTGTCTGTGACCTGTAGTCTGTACTGGTGGGAGGTGGCAGGTGTAGATACCCTTACAAAACCGTGCAGTTCAACTTAAACCGGTTTTGAAAAGGGGTGCAACAGCAAGTATCCTGTGGATTAGTCGAGGTGCATGCAATTTTATTTGGTCATTACTTTTATCCAGAAAAATTAAAAATTGAATCTATTCTTTGTAAGGTTGACACTTGTGAAAGAAAAGTTGTGTGTCTCCATGCTGCTTGTGTCAATGGGTGCTCCTTTATTTGCTTTCATTTTTAATTTTTATTTGATAAATATTGGCCTCTATATCAGTTCCGATATTTGTTGTATACCTATCATCTATTAGGATGCTCTTGTGAATACATCTTTCTAATTTAATGTAGTGCTCCTCATTTCTTAGGCTGTGTGGGGAAGGTAGCGATGTGGGTGTGCATTTTTCTCGATTAACAGAGAAATGTAACATAACCCTTTCAAAATAGAAAAAAATGTGTTTCATTATTGACATATTGTGAAAATAACAAAATCTTTGTTTAGTATTGGAATGATTAAACAGGCAGAAGAAAATTGTTGGAAATAAATTAAATGCATTTAGTCGTTCTCTAAAAATTCTGTGTAAGTTGAACTGAGGAACCAGAGAGTATTTATTGGAGCTCATCTTAAGGTACTAATTTGTTGGATACATGTGCACTTTGACTTAATTTTTTCGATACATATGTGATCTGGTCCACTGGTTATCAGGAAAGGTTCAAAGAGTGGAGCATCTGGGGCATGCTATGGATGTCAAGGCACTGGAATGCGTGTTACAACAAGACAGATCGCTCCAGGAATGATCCAACAGATGCAACATGTTTGTCCTGAATGCCGAGGCTCAGGTAGTTAATGAAAATATTCTGTGTCCTGTGACCAATGCAAACATGAGAAAAGTTACTGGCGTCCCTTCTTTCCCGATCCACAGGGCAAGGGAAAAAATGTAAAACAAGGAGTTGGTAAATCCTTGAAATTTACCGTGTTGATGCAGGAGAGGTTATCAGTGACAGGGACAGGTGCCCACAGTGCAAAGGAAACAAAGTTTCACAAGAAAAGAAGGTGCTGGAAGTGAATGTTGAGAAAGGAATGGAACATAACCAGAAGATAACTTTCGAAGGGGAAGCAGATCAAGCTGTAAGTGTAGTTGGTTGGTTTTCTCTTGCAATTCCTTTTACATATTAAATACATGTTAAATGTGCCTTAACATATATGAGTCTTGAACCCTGTAATTAGTACGGTATTTGAATCGACTATATAACACCTCCTAAAATAATATATCGAGATATTTGCTTCCCCATTCCATTCTATGCATTTCCCGTTTCACTTTGGCTGATGACTTGTCTGTTCACACTTCAGTCTTACTGTTGTTCTGCAGCCCGATACCATCACTGGAGACATTGTTTTTGTTCTACAACAGAAGGAGCATCCAAAGTTCAAGCGAAAGTTTGATGATCTTTATATGGAACATACACTTACTTTGACTGAAGCTCTTTGTGGCTTTCAATTTGTCCTAACTCATCTTGATGGGAGGCAACTTTTAATCAAATCGAACCCTGGAGAAGTTATAAAGCCTGGTAAGCATGTGCTTCCTTTGTGTGCCATCTTGTCAGTGAGAAGAGACGGGCTTCAAAGCCTTAATTCAAGCTTGAAATATCTTTGAGAAGTACGTCAAAGTAAGTGGTGATGAGCCATATTGGTCTAAGTAAGTGGTGTGACGAAAAGGCTTTTAAGCCCGAGGGGGCGGTGTGCGAGGTTTATGGTTTTGCAGCAGGTATATATACTTATTCGATTGTCTTTTGCAGATCATTACAAGGCAATAAATGATGAAGGCATGCCCAATTTTGGCAAGCCTTTCATTAAGGGCCGGCTTTATATCCATTTTGATGTGGTATTTCCAGAATCAGGGGTTCTTTCCCCTGACGTATGCCGTAGCATAGAGACTATTCTACCATCAAGACCAGGGAAAAGCTCATCAGAAACAAAGTTAGATGAGCGTGAGGAAACTATTATGCACGACGTCAACATCGAGGAAGAAATGAGGCGCAAGGATCAGCGAAGACATCAAGAAGCATATGACTCGGACGATGATGAGCCAAACGTGCATCGTGTTGCCTGTAACCAACAGTAAGTCTGTAAAATGCTTGTATGTTTGGTCATATCCCAGTAATTTTTTGCAGCAAAGACCACTGGTCTTTTTTGCTTTACGGATGATTATATAAAGGAGTTAGGCTTCCTTTAGTTCTGTTTTATTGTATATGTTAAATGTATTTCAATAGTCATGCATATTATTGTTCAGTTGGGACTTCTGAGCTTATGAGAAATTGAAGTAATACTTTCTTTAATTGGTTTGTCAAATCTATTTTGATTATTTTTTTCACAATTGTTAATATCATACTATAAGTTATCTAGGTATTTTTAGCTTCTTGTTCAGTCAAGTACTATTACTTAAAATGGAACTGAGAAAGCATTAAATTGCTCAAAGCCCTAGTTTACTTATCATTCTCTTATTAGTACTTTTTAGATCTTAAAATATGTAAAAAGAAGAATGATGCTAATGAAAACCAACAAAAAAGAGATAGGGAATTAGGGTGTGGGTTAAGATGGGTTCAGGATTTGAAGTTTATGGATTTTATAATGATCTTAAGTTAATACTACAGGTGTGATAATGATTGGGTTTACAAGTAAATATTTTCTCACGACGATCTCAAGTTATTACTACATACAATAATTCCCAGGTTACAAGTAAATACTTTCTTGTGAGTTATGACGATGTCAAGTTAATGATCGTGTTTATAAGTAAATACTTATATAGTCAAAAATATTTGTAGCAATGTTCTTTGCTCGAATATACTTTAGCCATTTGAATGAAATATTGTTATAGAAAACTTGCAAGTAATGTCGTTAAGACCTCTCTATAACAATAATTCTTTAAAACAATATATTACTATACCTCCAAAAAGTTTCATGTTACGTTATATTATCAATCAAAATATATCTTATTAAACAATATCGTTATAAAGTGGTTTGACTGTATAACATAACTTGAAAAATCTATTTCAAAGGTCACTAAGTTATTATAGTGAATGTTTTTTTTTTTTAAAAAAAAGTTATTATAGTGAAATATAATACAGATAAAATAAAATTTATTAAATTCACGTAACTCGTAACTAATAATGAGGACCCTCCTACAAGTTGGGGAGGGCATGCCAGCTATAGCATACAGATAAATGCCACAAGTTAATAGGCAAAGGATGCTAAGCCAAGGCCTTTGTTCCTACACATCGTACACCAAATTCAATTCAATAAATGATCTATATATTCATCTAATTGTCAGTTTCAATTTTGAAGTATGTAACACCAATTATTGTCTCATTCAACACATTTGCTATAATCAAATTTATGACAAAAAAGGGACTTTTTTGTTGCTACTATTTAAAAGGGGCATAGTGGACCACTTTAAATTAATAGTGAAACATGTATAATTATATTTCTCATTAAATTTTCTGAAAATAATTGATGTACTCTTTCCAAAAAATTGAAAGGTGTGAGTTATTGTTGATAATTACATACATACTTCAACAAATTGAGCTCCAGCTTCTTTTAAGGAGACGACACTTGTGGCCAATCCTACTATCTAGTGGGGGCGTACATAAATCGTATTGATTTGGTTTTATAGATATATAAACTAAATCGAATTATTAAAAGTAATTTTTTTTGTTTTTTGGGAAAAAATAATAATCATATTTACCTCTCTACTATTGAAAATAAATTATATTAATTTTCCATCTATTATGCTTCTTCAAAAATATACCCTTACAATTATTCTAATACTATATTTACCTCTCACTCGTTAAAACTCCATTTTTCAACTTTTAAAAGCCATATAACAGGCTCTTATTTCAAACTTAAAAAAGCCACCTATTGAAATTCATATAAAATAAGCTAATGAGCAAATTACAACTACCTGCTAGATCATATTAATTAATAAAATTAATTGCAACTCAAATACATGAAAAAAGTAAATGTGCTATGAGGTTTTACACTTCTTAATCTAAGATTGCGGATTAAAATCAAGAATTGCTAGCAATTTCATGATTGCAATGTTTTAAAATGACGTTGTATTATGTCTTTTGGTTAATCAAACAATGTCATCCACTATTATATAGATATAATCTTTTTAAAGAGTTCTATTAATAACTTATCGATTTTATATGTCCTTTAGAATAATTCGATATCTTGCTTTTAACACATAAAGCACCTCTCACCAAAATTTGGTCCTAGAGGTTATAATAGACGCCGACAAAAGAATTTAACGATGTAATATAAGCACAACATAATTTAGGTGTCATGAATTAACCATAAAAAAGGAAAAAAAATAAAAAAAAAAAAAAAAAAATAAAAAAAAAATATATATATATATATTTCACTCTAAAAGTTTTTCTTTTTTTGTAATATTTTTCTTCTCTTTTCTTTTCAAATTCAAATAGTTTTTGACATATGTTCTAATCATCCACTAATTAAGTGGATACCTTTTTGAAGTCGTATGACGTATATATATGATAAGGTGCGCAATCATTTTTAGATTGAAATGATATGTCTGGTTGAATCTTCTTCCTCCGTTTTATATTAGTTGATTATTTTACTAAAAATAGTTATTTCATATTAGTTGTACATCTTACTAAATCAAGAAAGTATTAGTTAATTTTTTTTTCTATATTACCCTTCTAATTAACTTTTTTTAAAAGTGTTCACATATGTTTGTAAAATTCTCATGATATTTTTTAACGAGTGAATTAGTAAAAATATCTTCTTATTTATGATTTTGTAATATACATATAAAAATAAAAATGATCAACTAATATGAGACAGAAAAAGTAATAAATTGTTGAAAAAAACAATATTTTCATGTTATTTTCCCAAACATGTTGATAGTGTGTGTTCCATAAGAGTTTGGAAATTATTGGTTGAGAAGGTGGATGGAAATACCTTTTAGAAAGTGCATTTCCCAAGTGCCAAACAGCTCCTTAACACTACACAAAAAGGTAATCTTTTTTGGAAATATGTAGATAAGTAGGGTTTTGAAAGTTTACAAATTCTAGAGAACCATCATGAGTAAATTGAAATTAGAATGTTGAAGGAGTATCCAAATTGAATTGTTAAAAGTTGGTTGTTGATTTCTTTTGAAGTGTGCTTGCTTTAGATATTGTTGGATTTAAGTTAGGATGGCGCTGACAACAATTTTTACATTATCAATATAATTTAACTTACAAACTATATATCATGTTATTATTCTATTACTCTTCATGTTATCAAGTCATGATACTTTCTATAAAGAGTTAAGTGTTATTTTATATATATGTATTGTAAGATTAAATACTTTCAGGATCTTAAACACAATAATCTTACATAGAGATCGTTAGGGGCACATACTTGATGCGGAAGACATAATCACAGAGAGAAGCGGAAGCGTTAGTCGTAAATTGGTTTCTACCTCCTTGTCCTAACTTTATGTTACCACAATCGTCAGCGATGGAATTATTGTAGAGAATATGTGGTAACCCTAATGGGTGGAGGGAGGACCAATTTATAGAGATTATGACTTAATGTGGTACGTCCATCAAGTAACCAATGTACGGATGAGATCTATTCCTTATTAAATATTATTTATGGTATTACTTGGGTTACAAGTAAACTTGGGCCATAAGTAAGAAATAATTAATAATAATTCTTACATTCTCCCACTTGGCCCAATGACCATATAACATTAATATTTCATAAACATTAGTGGCGCATGTAATAAATCTCTTCTATAATGTTATCATACATACCACAATATAACAAACTACTAATGCGAGTTATGGCGGTTGTACATAAATTTTAAACTACATACTTCCTTCCATATACTAACTACATTAGCAACTCATCATACTAAGTTCATGAGCTATAAAAACATATAACATTACGGTCCACAATAATGTCTCATAGAGACTTATTTGTAATATCTCAAAACAATAATGTGTACACCATTATGAGAAACAAGAAATTCATTAATGTATATCAGAAACACATAATTAAGCTCATAGTGTAAACACATCATAAATATATTAATCATAAGTACAACCAAGACCCATTCTTTGAACATGTTCTTTAAATGTCTTTGGTTGTAAGCCCTTGTTAACGGATTTGCAATCATGAGATCAGTTCTAATATTCTCAAGTAACACTCTTTGTTTCTGAACTTCTTCCTTAACGGTAAAGTACTTTAATTCCATATGTTTGGCACATTTGGAGTACTTATCGTTCTTGGAGAAGAATACTGCTGGAGCATTATCACAATAAATTTTTAGCGGCTTGGTAATGGTGTCGACAACTCCAAGTCCTGAAATGAAGTTCTGCAACCATAATGCATGAATTGTGGCTTCATAACATGCCACAAACTTTCTTTACAGTTTTTTTTTTCATAATCCATTCCAGGATTACTTTGATATCTTCCTAGCATTCCGACCGCACAACTAATATCCGGTCTTGTGCAAGTTTGAACATACATCAAACTTCCAACAATAGAAGATGAAGGAATTGATTTCATCTCTTTTCGTTCTACATCATTCTTTGGGCATTGCATGAGATTAAATTTGTCCCATTTTTTTAAATAGGAACTATTCTTGTTGAACAATCGTTCATGTTAAATCTCTCTAGAACTTTTTCGATATAACCTTTTTGAGACAGTCCCAATAATCCTTGTGATCTATCACGAAATATTTCTTTCCCTATCACATAGGATGCCTCACCCATATCTTTCATTTCGAAGTTCATAGAGAAAGTCTTTCGACTCACGCAATATGCCTAAATCATTAGCAGTAAGTAAAATGTCATCAACATATATGACTGAAAATATAAACTTACTCCCACTGATCTTTTGGTATATACACCGATCAACAGTTATCTCCTTAAATCCAAAAGATAATATGGTATCATTAAACTTTATATACCATTAACGTGAGGCTTGTTTGAGTCCATATATTGACTTCTTTAGCTTACACACCATTTGATCTTTTCCTTTAATTTTGAAACCCTCTGGTTGGTCCATATAAACATCCTCCTCGAGGTCTCCATTAAGAAAGACAGTTTTCACATCCATTTGATGTAACTCTAAATCATAATGAGCTACCAAATCCAAAACAATTCTTAATGAGTCTTTCTTTGGGATCGGTGAAAAGGTCTCTTTATAATCAATGCCTCTTTTTTAGTGTATCCCTTGGCAATAAGTCTGGCTTTATATCGCTCAATATTACCATTAGAATAGTGTTTGGTCTTGAAGACCCATCTACACCTGATTCTTTTAGAATTTTCTAGTAATTGAACAAGATCCTAGACTTTGTTGTATTCCATGGATTTTAACTCTTCATTATACTCCCTCTGTCCACTATTAATTGTCATACTTTCCATTTTTAGAGTCAAACTATAAAAACTTTGACCAACATTTTAAGATATATTTTTTCATCATATTGATATGTAAAAAATTGCAACGTATAATACTTTTTGTATAGTTTTTGAATATCTAATTTTTTTGTTTAAAAAATCGTATTAGTGTAATCTAATTAAACTTTGAAAATAAGTCAAATTGACTTTCAAAAAGCGCAACATGACAAATAAAAGTGGACGGAGGGAGTAATATCAATCCATTTATTAGATTCAGTGCTTTCTATGGCCTGTGAAAATGAAACAGGATCTTTATTAATTTCAATGTCAAAATCTGACTCTTGTAAATAAATCACAAAATCATCTGAAATAGCCGATTTTCTTAATGGCACTATTTGTGGTTCATTTGCGTCAGATACTTGTGAGTTAGTTCCTTTTTGAAGTGTTTCACCCAAATGTTGTTCAACATTGTTAAAGTGTTCTTCAACAAGAGGAACAACATTTGTGATTGGTGCGGAAGTAGGTACATTCATGGGCAATGAAATATTTACTCTTACCTCATTAATTTCCACACTTTGTCGTTCAACACTCCTACTAACTTCACCATTCTCAAGGAATTTTGCAAATGGATTTGGACATTGTTCGGATTCATTATACTTTCCATAATATTCACCACCTCTATCTGACCTAATGATTTTCACTTTTCTATCTAATTGTCTTTTAACCTCATTAACGTACACTTTGAGAGCGTCCGCTACTTGAGTTTTTTTCTTTCAACAAATAGATAAATCCATAAAAATCATCGATAAAGGTGATAAAATATTTTTCTCCACCAAAAGATGGAACATCAAAGGGTCCACAAATATCAGTGTGTATAATTTCAAGATATTGAGTGCTCCTTGTGGCACATTTCATAGTATGTTTGGTTTACTTTCCTTTAATGCAATCCAAACATATATCAAGATCAGCAAAATTCAAATTTGGAAGAATTTCATTATTTACTAATCCTTTTAATCGTTCTTTGGGTACATGACCCAAACCTTTATGCCACAAATAAGCAGAACTTTCATTTAGTAAACTACGTTTAATTTCAACATTTTGATGAATAGTAAGCAAGGATTCAGAAAAATTATTATCGAGTTTCAATTTATATAAACCATCAATAAGAACACCATAACCATAAAATATAGTATTCTTATATAAATTGAAACATCCATGTCCAAACTTAAAATATGCCTTCAATTTTGAGCCTTCGTGCGATTTCCCATGAATACGAAATCCTTATTTGGATTTGTAGTTTGGATCGTAGTGAATCCCTGCAACATAGTGGATACATGAGTAGTTGCACCAGAATCAAGCCACCAAGTATTACTAGGAACTTCTTCTAAATTTGATTTGAAACATACAAAAGCACTAAATGTACCTTTCTTTTCAAACCAAGCTTTACGTTTCATTCTGATAGTGTCCTTCATTTTTACAGAAACAACACACATCAGCCTTGAGTTCCTTATGAGCATCCTGTGGAACTTTAGCAAGTGCTTTCTTTTTGTTAAACTTGTTGGCCTTCACTTTAAGTCATTTACCAGCTTTTTGACCTATGAGGTTAATAGAATGACCTCCTTGTTTCTTAAGTCTTGACTCCTCTTGAGTAAGCATACTGGACAATTCACTAACATCCTACTTATCCTTAATAGTGTTATAGTTAATTTGGAATGGTCCATACTCAAGAGACACTGAGTTCAGAATGATCTGAACCAAGAAGGTGTTATCCACTTTCATCCCCAAGGTCCTCCTAAGTCTTGTTGCAATGTTAGTCATCTCGATGATATGATTTTGCATACTATGCGACCCATCAAACTTCATGGTAGTGAGTTCAACCATTAGTGTACCAGCGAGGGACTTATCAGCAGAACGAAAACGTTCTTCCACAAACTTCAGGTATTCCTTGACACTTTCTGTTTGTGGAATAGTACTCTTAATATTGTTAGCAATGGTCATTCGCATGAACATAAGGCTTAATTTGTTAGAGCGTTCCCATGATTTATGAAAAGACTTCTCATCCTCACTGCTCTTATTAGTAATGGCAGTAGGTTTGTCATTCAGCAGAGCCAAGTCAAGATCCATTACACCTAAGTAGAACTGTACTTATTCATGCCATTCAGAGAAGTTCAATCCATTGAACACAGTAACAGACGAAGCATGCGAATGAAGAGGACTAACTGCAAAATAGATATACATGCTCACAAATCAAAAAATAATGTGAATTCAGTAAAGCGATAAAAATATATTGTAATTCTCCTTTGGGTAGATACTACGACACATTATCATAATTTAAACGCCAATTTTATCTTTAATAGGTAATTGGATATTTTTTTAATCAAACATATACGACATCTTTGGAAATAGAATATATGTTTGACTAAAAAGGTTAATTTACCTCATAATTTTCACTATTCGTAGAATAATTGATTCACCTTTGGGTAAATTCTTAAGTTCTAGCAATAGTGAAAGTCAATTTATCTATTTGTTTTCAATATAGGCATTTCATTTAATTTTCATAGATAAATGACAATTTTATGAATGCACATTTTTCTTAACCATACTAGTTTGGCCACTTTGGTGACTAACAAATTATATAGATACAAAGCACACATAATATCATAAAATTTTGTGCATGTGAATAATTTTATACATTTTAGTTTGGCCACTTTGGTGACTAACAAACTATATAGATACAAAGCACACATAATATCATAAAATTTTGTGCATGTGAATAATTTTATACATTTTAGTTTGGCCACTTTGGTAACTAACAAACTATAGAAACATAATACATGCATCAAGTGATCATAAACATGATATGTGTAGACGTTAATTTATCTAGTTTGGCCACTTTGGTGACTAACAAACTATTTTGCACAAAATATACACATATTGTTTATTGTTTAGTATAACGACCACTTTAATTTATCAAACAATTTAAAACAAAATCCGTTCCAATGCATGTGGTGTAGGCGAACACCCCGATCTAATGTTTGTCTAAAATAGGCATATATCCACATTCCAGGTCGCTGATAGTTCAATGAAAGTAGAACAAATAGCAATTAATGTGGAAGATTGTGGTGATCCTACAACTTAACATTCAGTTTATCTTACTTTTTTTTTTTTTGGTAATTAGAAATTTTATTAATCACCAAAGTAGCAATTACAAAGCTAAGCTAGCAACACTCTATAGGCTATCTCACTAAAATAGTAAACATAAACAACAACAAATTCTAAAAACTACATTTATCTAGGAAGAGTCTGGCTGCTATATTAGCTCTAACACAACATACACATGCTATTTTTCTGGCTATATTCTCCATTGTGGACTCATGCTTCTAAAAAATTCTTGTATTCCTCTCCTTCCATAGTGCATATATGTACCCTGCATAAATCAATTTTAGGGCATGTGCTTGGGGATTTTTCCCTTTAGTCTTTACTATGATCCATTGTTGACTGACAATAACATTACTGTTGGAGTTTTGATTTATCCATTGGAGCAACCTCCTCCACAGCATGCGAGCAAATATACAATCATAGAACAAATGATCTCTTATTTCTTCTTCTTGATTGCACATAACACATACATGTTCCACTTGCATTTTTCATTTCAGCATTTTATCTTTTGTGAGGAGCCTATTTTGAGCCTGCAGTCATAGTGTAAAGATTGCTTTTGGCCTTGCTGAGTTACAACAGATGAGATTTCTCCATTTAACCTTTGAAAAACCGCCAAACATTTGTTTATAAGCTTGTCTAATCATACTTTTCTTCCCCACATCTTCATCATGTAGTATATGCAACATCTCTTTTATCTTAGCTTTGAAGGGGGTTGTTTGAACAATTATTTATTTCCAACAACCATAAGCACATAACATTTATTAAGGTAAGAGCTAGTACACATTAGCATTATCCATCACTAATTTAAGTGGAAGATAAAAGGAGGACAAACGGTAAGGCAAACAAATAATTATACAATACTACAATATCTTATTATTTAACCAATTTGCATGCCACGTACAAAAGCTTGAGAGACGGTAATGTTGACATTGTCGTGTCAATTTTTTAATTCCGTTACAAGATAATTATTTTCATAAATATGTAAGATTATCCGTTCAAACAATCCATGCTCTGATACCACATGTAAGATTAAATACTTTCAGGATCTTAAACACAATAATCTTACATAGAGATCGTTAGGGGCACATACCTGATGCGGAAGACATAATCACAGAGAGAAGCGGAAGCGTTAGTCGTAAATTGGTTTCTACCTCCTTGTCCTAACTTTATGTTACCACAATCGTCAGCGATGGAATTATTGTAGAGAATATGTGGTAACCCTAATGGGTGGAGGGAGGACCAATTTATAGAGATTATGACTTAATGTGGTACGTCCATCAAGTAACCAATGTACGGATGAGATCTATTCCTTATTAAATATTATTTATGGTATTACTTGGGTTACAAGTAAACTTGGGCCATAAGTAAGAAATAATTAATAGTAATTCTTACATGTACTAGATCGATTTAATCTAGTGAGGCAGATTAATTATGTCAGTATATAAAACTTAAACGTGAAAAAGTTTGTGATGATCATGAGATAGGTCAAGTGCATGTATCAAACATAAAGTGCATTTTTTCGAAGCAATGTCCCTACAATCATGTCCTATGAAATGGTAACAAATATTTATGGCATTCAACTTTTTACGATGAGAAGATCTAGCTATGAAATTGCCTTTCTGACACATTTTTTAAAAGGCTTAAGTCATCTAGCCACTTAAAGTAGTTCGTATATTTCACTTGGATACCTCATTTTAGGCTTGTTTCAATTGAACACTTTTATTAGTAAAAAAATAATAATTACCTATTAGAATGATGCTACAAAGAAAGAAAGAATGCAAGAATAGATGGAAAAGGGGGTGTGTCGAGGGATGGTGGCAAAGGAAGTGGTCTGATTAGAATATTAGATTGAGAAGTCCATTGGGGAAGATGACTACCAGGGATTTTTTTAAAAACTTTTTTTATAGGTTCAAATTATGATTTTTCTAATGTGACATGTCCAATTTTGATTCGTCCGCAAAAAAGAAAATTGGTTTCACTCGCTTTATTGGATGTGTATTACACTCATGATGCCATGTCACCAAAAAGTATTCAATAGGTACTCCCTTTCAAAAAGAATGATCCCCTTTTCTTTTTAGTCTGTTTCAAAATGAATAAACTCTTTCTTTTTTTGGTAACATTTTAATTTCAGTTTTCCACGTGACATGTTTAAGGTCATATGATTAAAAGACAATTT
The DNA here is from genome assembly GCA_036250505.1 of Solanum acaule. Lineage (NCBI taxonomy): Eukaryota > Viridiplantae > Streptophyta > Magnoliopsida > Solanales > Solanaceae > Solanum > Solanum acaule. The sequence goes on along the minus strand of JAJOOR010023256.1, from coordinate 1,447 downwards.
TGTACATTTGACATAACTTTAATTTAGAACCACAAAATTCAAAAGTCTTCTTTATTTTCTTAAACTCCGTGTCAAGTCAAACTAGGCCACTCTTTTTTAAACGGAGGGAGTACATGTTTTGAACGGTAAAAGTGCTCAATAAGTATAACTCCTAGTTGAGGCGTCTAAGTGAATTATGTGAATAACTTTAAGGACGGTCTTTTTAAAAGGAAAAGAAAAGGACTTCTCTTAATTTAAAAAGGAAATTAAAGTAGATTTTTTTAACCACATAATGGATAAAATTTGACTGACATCTGATCAATTACTAAATGTAGCTTGTTTTACTGTCTCCTCTCCGTCCGACAATGTTTATTTATTATATTAAAAATTGTTGTTTAATTTAAAAAATTAAGACATAATTTATTTTTTGTGTCTATTTTATTTTTTCTATTAAATTTAATAAAGTCAAAGATTAATATAATAATATTATCCTTATTTTTAATTGTTTCTTAATTGAAAAGGGAGAATCATTTTTGTTCTTTTGATGCGCAATTAAAATAAGATTATCTTATCTCCCTTTTATATGAAATTATTTTACTTCACCTTTTATAAGAAATAATAATTAATTTTTTCATATTAGTATAAATAATAGGAGATATTCTCGAATATTTATAGTTGATACTTCAAGCGAATTATGGAATAATGTTAATTTCAAAATATATCTCGAAACTATTATTCTTATCCCATGAATCAAAAGATCCATTGTCATTATAACAAAAGAGATATTTAGTGATAATAGATTTTTATTGCCGTAAAAATATTTAACGATAATTATGTTAATGCCATTGCATCCAAAGTTGCTAAAGCCTTAAACGACGATTTTATAAAATGTTAAACATATTTATTATTACCGTTAAATATAATATAAAAATAATTATATCATTGTCACTTAATAATTAGAGCGAAATTCTTTATTTATAGTATACTATATTTGTTATTTACTTAGGGGTCGTTTGGTAGGCCGCATTAAAATAAATAGTCCATGTATTATGTATGATATTATTTAGTACTATATTTGGTAGGAAATTGGGTCTATGTATAGCTAATCCATGGATTAGTTATACCTCCTATAGGATGTATTACTAATACCTTCCATTTGGAGGTACTAGTAATACATGGGATAAGTCCATGTAAAGACAAAAATATCCCTCAAATAATTTTAATTATTTTGTTTATTTTCTTGATTTTATGTTTTATATTTGTACTAGTAAATTTATTTAAATAAATTAGCTTACAAATTATTTGGAAAGAGTTGTTTGTTACTAAATAAATCCAATACAAACTAATACAATATTTGAAATGTGAGTTGTTTAAAACGAATTAAAAAGGTAAATATATCACCCCATGACGTTTGTGATCTTAATTAAAGGTATAATTTGTTGATATATATATATATATATATATATAT
>JAJOOR010023255.1:0-11737 GCA_036250505.1 Solanum acaule | reverse complement strand
TAAATTATTATGTTATGTATTGTATTGTTATCTTGTATTTAAATTAAATTTTTCATCTTACCATTTTAATTTTGTGTATTTTTTATAATGAAAATTAAATAATTTTTTTTATTATTGATGAAAATTAGAAAAAATTTAAAAATACTATTAATTTGAAATAAAAGTAGTATATTAAATAATATATTTTTTAAAATATTATATTATATTTAAAAAGAATTATGAATATTAGATATTTAATTAATGAAATTATATGTAAAATAATATGTTAATTAGAAAGTAATGGAAATAATAAAATATTGAAAAAGTGAAATAGAGAGTGTGAATAGTAGTTCTCCAAATTTGGAGAACTACTATTCAACTCTCTAAATTTGAAGAATAGAGAGTGATTTGGAGGTGGATTGGAGTACCAATTCTCTATTTTACTCTCCAAATATAGAGAATGAAGAGTAAAATAGAGGTGGGTTGGAGATGGTCTTGCACTCTTCAATTTACAGGAGAAGCTATAAATTGCTTGTAATTACATGGTGTACAAGCTAATTACTTTTTAATTTCTTCCTTAGTTTATTTCTATTTTTATTTTTTTCATTTTAATGTCTTTTTTATTTTTATTATTTTAAATTCTTTTTTATTTTTATTATTCTAATATTTTCTAAGCTTGATCTCAATAAAAACTTCTCATTTAGGATAAAATAATAAATGCAAATTGTATTTTTATTCAAATTAGAATGTATTATTCTTTTTAAAATGGACATATTGTGTCACATAAACATTTTATTGTGATTCGTGAATATACCAAGCTAATTAGAAATAGATTTATTGTGACGACTTAACGAATGTTAAGGACAGAGCACGTTTACTAGAAGAGATGTAATGTCCTTGTTGCCTTAGCAGTCGGAAACGAAGAGAAACAACGTAAAGATTGTCATCAATATTTTCACTCTGTAGTTGGGACATTGTCGTATAAAAAATGTTTAGAATGGATGTTTCGATTTCATTATGGAAATGATATGCTACTCCCAATCATTGGATTGTGTCTATCAACACAAGTTTTTGAGTGCTATTGTCACAAGTTTCCACCAACATTTTCCTGAATATCTCTTTTAACTCATCAACTTCAACCTTTTCTTGGCTACTTATTTCCTACGGGAAATCTGAAATTCAGCATTACTTACTATAATTGATTATAAGTTTTATACGCCTCGTGGTTGTAATATTTCTCTAGTACTTCTTAGACAAAAATTAAGAAGGTATAACCTGCAAAATTAAACAACAATATAATATGGAGATTTTAAACAAATAGTATGTGTTAACTCACAGGAGTATAAGAAAGGAAATGATAATCCCAAACAAAAAGAGGGGGAAAAGGGGATAAAACGAAAGAAAGAAAGAGCAAGAAGAAGAAAAATAGGAGGAAAACAATATAGAAATTATAAAAAAAAATATTAGGGATAAAAAGATAAAATTGTCTTTCAAACATTATTTTAAGTACTTTTTTTATTTGTCAAATACTTCTAAAAGTACAAAAAAATAGCTTAAAAGCTGGTTGAACCAACTTTTAAATTAATCTAAACATCCACTGATTCACTAGACGTAAGAAAATTTTTTTTGATAAATTATTGAGTCAAAATGTCTTAATCAAAATTATCATAATTATTACATCTAAAATTTTCATTTTTAAGTTTAAAAAGTATTAAGATCATTATTTTGTTCGTTGATTTCAAAGAAAGAGATGTGAATAATGTGAAGGGTGATTGTGAGTATTGAGATTTTAAAACTCCATTGATAAACTTGAAAAAAACTTAAAGAAAAATAAATGGGTCTTATGAATTTGTAAAATTGATTAAAAATTTCAAATTTTTTGATTGGGTTGGATTTGTGTTGGTGAACTTGTAGTTGAATTTACAAGTTAAATCGAGAAGAATTTTGTCTATTGGGTATAAATTTGGTGCTCAATTTGTGATCAAATATGATGAAGATGACTTTTTGAAAATTTTCAAAAATTACAAAATTGAAATATTTGATTTTTTAATTTTCTTTAACACTTAATTTCGTACATGACATTAAAAGGTAACATGAAATTTCATGTGTAATCAAGTCTATTACACGCGCACTAACATGAGGAGAAAATGGCTTAAAATGTTGTGCTGACGGGTTTAAGGGTTTAGCTGGAAAAGTGAGGAGTAGGAGTGTCACGACCCAATCCACCGGACCGTGCGGGGACCCACTCTAACACCTAAGTAGGAGAACCCTCATATCCTAATAGTTAAAACATGCGGAAAATTAAGAAAAACGGAGATAAACGAAATCATAGTATTTTTATAAATGAAAACCTTCTTAACAAATTCGGTTTAAGACTTGTAAAGTAATTAACACCCCCACAAATCTAGTCTAAACAGGCACAAGAGCTACTAAGAGTACAACATGACATAATAAAGAAAAGACACAGCTCCCACCATGCGGAAGAAAAAGTAGAATCTGCTGGAGGATTCTTCGTCTTCATCTAATGGAACATTACCAACCTGCATCCAGACTATGCCAAAAAGGCATAGCAAGAGTAGTATCAGTACAAAAATCACACGTACTGGTAGGCATCATCGGTCAACCCGACGCCCACCGCATAACATAAGAAAACAACTAGAAAGAATATGCGATTAACCACTCGCTTCTCCACCTTTACCCTCTATGGAATACCTCTGAATTACACTAGCACCCTTACTACTAACCACTTTCTCAGTCAACCTACTTACTAGGTTTTTGATCTTAGCCTAACCATCATAACGCATAAAAGAGTCCACGAATACAACTACACACATTCCGACTAACCACCCACGATATACCCTTACTTTCTCTTCTATATATGTTACCCTGCCCTTGCCACATGGCACATTACATCAAGTTTTCTAACTACCAACCACGAATTCCTTCCTCCAAGGTGAAGTCCACCTAAGTAATTACATCACGTACACTACCCCCACCTCTCACCCTTACAACACACGGACAACCCTTGCTCTCAATTATTAAGACCCTTGAAGCCTTGGCCTTCCCGATTCATTTAACAACGAGATACACAACAAGTTCACTCAACATAAAAGAACAATCAGATATAAGTCCTCATAACCATATAACAACTCTGGGGAATTACAATATCATTTATCATTACGAACCACGTTTAATTTCACAATCCTCAAGATACACAATTATGTCAAGTCATTGGTCCTCTCATGGAACCCAAATCGAAACTGTTAGCATACCGGAATGTGGTACTCGATTCAATGTTTATGCCAGAACGTGGCAACCAATCCCATATTTATGCCAGAACATGGCAACCGATCCCATATATATGCCGGAATGTGGCAATCGATCCAAGTTAGTGTGTCAGAACGCAACACCCGATCCATTCAACAAGCCACAATCACAAGTACATTCTTATAATCATAAGATCAAGTCGTGATTTATGGCATTCATCATTCGTCTATCTCATTACAAATAGTGTGACCAATAATACAACATTGCATACATACATGTATTATAATGAAGCAAGAACAACATATATCACACCATCATGAAATCACAACCATCACAATGAAGTATTCATCGACATATATCACTTAACAATAATTTGACCAACTTAGCCCTAGTTCAACACCTAAGGCTTATTATTTAATCATCTTTTGTTCGGTGCAAGAAGGCCTACGCATAAATCGTACCATTGATTAACATTATATTACGCAGTGAGCACAGATTTATAACTACTCAATTATTAAAACCTAGACTACCTGGGCACCAAGCAGCGGCATGGGGTTTTGGCTTTGATTCTTGTTTTCAGGCTTCGTGACGATGATCTTGATCGGAAATCTGCAATTCATCAACCTGCTTATGCTAGAAATCTCTTTCTCCATCCTTCTCAAGCTTAGAGAAGCTTTTAAGGGGTTTCTAGGGTGGTTTATGTCTAAATTAGGTATTTTAGGAAGAAGGAAAAAATAAGATTTGTGTTATTTACATTCTGTCTCGCCTATCCCATTCTGACGCCAACTTACCCCCCGTGGCGTTGGTGCCCTAGAGGCATCTGGCCCGCCCTGGCGGGATAGTGGCCCAAAAATTTCCCGAATTTTTGCTTTTCCTAAATAACGACGGTTTGGATCGTTACAAGGAGGGTTCAACAGACAAATTGTCACGATCCAGACCATCGTGATTGGCACCCACTAACCCTCTGGTGGGAGAACCATTACTAAACCCAAACTAACAAATTTTATGAAAACTAAGGCATTTAAAGATACATAAGGAGGTTTAAATGACAATAAAAATGGAGTTCCCATAAACTCCAAGGGTTCAACTAAAACAACGAACCATAATTAATGCGGAAATTCAACCCCTAGAACTTGAAAGTCATTGTACCAAAACTCTAACAATTCACAAGTCTAAGGAATAGGGATACAATCCCGAAAGCTAAAACATAACAATATCTAAAGAACTAGTCTAAGTCCAAAAAGAGTGGACTTAAACAAGAGAGATCCATGGTAGTCTCAAAGAATTGGCTCACCCTTGAATCTGGTCACGCTCAAAAGTCACCTAACTGAGGTCTGTTAGTAGTCGCCTGAAAATGCCCTGCACTGAACAAAGAAAGAGCAAGTGCAGTATCAGTACACAACACAGTGTACTGGTAGGATCACACAACTATCCCTGTAAACACAACATATATCAGAATCACAACAAGGTAAACATGACATGTACTTAATATATATGCACATTGGTTATCATTTTTAGAGCAACATACAGTCTTCCAATATCAATCATCATTAGATATGAATATAATCATCACAAGTAGATACACAACACAATTCAATGGTCCTCTCACGGAACCCAATTCAATGGTCCTCTCATGGAACCCATACCCAAATTGTTAGTGTATAGGAACATGGTACCCGATCTAATTTGTGTGCCAGACGTGACACCCGATTCCATATATGCGCTGGAACGTGGCACCCGATCTAATATGTATGTCGGTACGTGACATCCGATCCCAGTTAGTGAGTTGGAACGTAACACCCGATCCATTCAACAAGCCACAATCACAATCAATAATGCAACATTCACATACATACATGCATTACAATGAAGTAATTACTAACATACAACACACCATCATGAAATCACAACCATCACCTACCTCGAATCCAAGCTTGAATCCCCTAAGGCACTTGAATCTTCCCTTTCCGGATTCTTCCTGCTTGTTCTAGGTCTACAAACAGTTAATATACACAAGGATCAACAATCAAAAGTCTAATTAATTGGATTATACAAACCCAATAACCCAAGACTAAACTCATGATCCTAAGGTGCAGCTAGGACTTTTTACCACCATCCAATTCAATTCCAAAACCTTCTCCCAACAATATATGATCAAGATTCTAAGTTCTACGGATCAAAAATGGATTAGGGGAGTAAAATCCTTACCTTTAGCATCAAATTTCATGGAAAACTGTTAAGAATTCTCTTGGGGTCGTGTCTTATCTCTCAAAAATGAAAATTACATAATAATGGTGTTTTTGGGTTTATTTCTGACTTAAGTCACGACTGGCCCGCTATGTCGGCCCCCATCCCGCCACAGCGGGAATAATCCCGCCCTAGCGGCATGCACGAAAATAAAGAGCTAAATTAAGAGTTTCAAACCCACCATTTCACATCATTTCTTCAACCCATGACACTCAGAAGCTAACCATTCACGCTAAGATCAGTTTCGAGAGTTCTACTCGCCCGAATTCAATTCCATAAAGTCGTGTTCCTTAACGTCTTATCTATCTAATCATGCAATCAATTTCATCATTACACTTCTCATTCATTACCATATTTTCCTGGACTCGCCAAATTCTGATTTCGTCCAAATCTGGACTAGGCTAGAAAATTTCAAGTTACTACTCAAAAGTTTTCTGGCTACAATTCTTTCCCCATTGGCTTTTCCCTAACGACGAAAACATATCATTACAATAGATACCAATTTATTCATCACTTGTCCTCGAGTGATCAACTAGGAAAGACTGGCTAAAGTAAGGGTAGAGTAGTTTCTGAATCGTCGAACAACTGGGGATACTTTTCTCGCATGTCCTTCGTGGTTTTCCAATTAGTTTCCTCAACTGGACGATGCTTCCATTTAACTTTCACGGACTTTATCTCATTGGTGCTTAGACGAAACAATTGAATACCTACACCTTCTCCCATACAATGCCTCTATGAAGTCATCTCAATACTCGAGTGATAATTATTGTTGTGTATAAACTTAACCAACAACAAAAGCGATTCTCAATAACCACCAAAGTTGATCGTACCCACGTCTGCAACATGTTATCAAGGACCTTGACACAATCATCAGGACGAATCCTTTCTTACAAGCATGATAAACTTCTAAATCAATATTCCCTACAATTAGAAGTGAACCTGAACCAACAAACACACACTCATAATACCAAACAATCATAGTTCTTTTCAACATCTCCATCTCAAAACATAAATTCCCATGAGCTTAAGTTATAAAAATTTGATCATTAAACATAAGATACTCATCGAGAGATATATCCAAGCATACAACCCTCTAATAACACTATCGAAATGTTAGATTTAGTAATTGTGACTGTAGATTACCCTTATGAACTGTAGAATTGGACCCAATGATCTCCACATTCAACGGCCACACATAACTAATACATGACCTCGACGACTAGATGAATATTAATATTGTCCGACAATCATTGTTACGCATGGTAGCTCTTTTATGAATTCTCAAAAGCAAGGTGGTACATGTAGAACCACTGAATTAACCAAATCTTCCCAATCATCCCACTCAACCAAGAGAACATCGCAGGATTGGTACCCCTGATCCACCACGAGGGATCCACCCACAAAAGTGAAATCACATGAGCATAACTAGTGAATCATACTCACAACCATGTACAAAATGAAATAGATGGTCACATAAGAATTTACAGAATAACTATTGAATAACACTAAAGGTTTTCCTCTGAAGAGTCGATACCAGTCATTTCCATCCAGTTGACTCCACATACTCTTCACATCATTCCACTGAAGCCCACACTCTTAATACTAACAACCATCATAAACACTCCGACCATTTACCTTACTCTAAACCAACACTTTTAAATGGAAACCTTTCTTAGGTACTTTAACAATCAAAAGTAATAAACTTTACGACTCAAACTAGGTGTAAGTCCTTTCACATACTCAATACCTGATATAATTGATCATTTCTCACCTTACAAATTCATACCTTGATAAAATATATCACCACAAATGTAGACTTACAATGAAAAATTTGAATTGTAAATTCAACTGTATAACACAATCTCCTTATCTATCAACATTAGCTTATACCTTGAAGATTTTTACGAATTCATAGATCTTCGCTTATCATTGATCGCCTCTCCATCGATCTTACAATATCTTTCGCTAAAATTCAATCGTACTCATTACTAAACTCAAAAACAAAATCAAAGCACTAATCATCACCCTCGAGCTAATGTCTGTACACTCCTTTCTCAAGTCTTTTACAATAGCTTTTAACCAATCTGATAGACCCGTGACACTATTACCATAGCCACAACAAACTAATGAAATCACGCGTCTTTGAACCCAATTATCTACCCCTCTGAAGATACCTCTTTAGCCTTTGCAATCAAATAACATATACATTCTATTCGAGTGGTGTCCCACCATCTCTTAAAACCTTCCATACAACCACGTTACTCACCAAATAGTAGGAAACCACAGCCTTAGATACTTGCGAGTCGTAATTACTATACAAAATTCGCTTAACCACAATCTTATTATATAGTTGCATCCCATCACAATCCATCACGAACTCTTATTATTGTTATGCTCAGTCAGTCCTGACTATCACTACGAAGTCAACCTTTTCATCAACATGACACCTCAAACTCATGTATACTTATCAAATTCAAAGGACTAACCCAATTTTTATACACATTTTCTTACTAAAATCTTCAATTTCCTTCACCCAAATATACTTGATAGGACTTTCTTTATTCATAAGATTGTCATTCCCGTATCATTTCTCTCCTTTATGGCTTAAGATGAAATCACCAGTCCTCATACTACCATCCTTCTTTTTAATAATAAGATAGGAACACCCCATGGGGAAGCACTAGGATGGATAAAACCCTTATCAAGAAGCTCCTAATTTTTTGCCTTAAGGTCTCTCAATTCTACCGTAGTCATGCAATAAGGAGGGATGGAAATGGGGTGAGTGTTTTATATTAAAAAGTGAAGAAATGAGTTTTAAGAGCCGCCACTTATTTTTCAAAGAAAAATTAAGAAAACTATCTTCTAAAAGGATTAATAACAGAAAATCTAATGAAAATATTAAAAAGGGGTTCAAGGTTCATATTAGCATTCCGGAAAGGGTTTGAAAGCACCCGAATTACCCGCTAACACGGGTTAACCGGTAATTAAAGTATTTGGCTAAAATTTTAACATGTATAATTAGTTTAGAAATAAACAAACTTAAGACTTGAAATTATTTTTTAAGGGAAAAGGAAATAGAATAAGGGATTACTTAAGTAAATTATTTAAAAGTAATTTAAGTAGGAAGACAAGTATAACTATTTGATTTTTATTTTTATAGAAAATACAAGTAATTAATTCAAAATGGTTATCTTTTAGGAAATTGATTAGGAAAACATTAAAATTAACCAACATATAAGAAAATAAAAACAATTGAGCAAATATAGAACAAATAAAATAAAGAGAGAGAGGCCCAAGTTTGATTTTCTGTTCACCTAGGCCAGTACTTGGGCCTAATTTTATTTTAAGCCTTTTAGTCCATTTGTACCTGTCTTAAAGAAGTTAAAGTGCCCCAAAATATGTGAGAGCTTTTGGCCCAATTCCCTATCCTAAAATCTAACAAGGTGATAATCAAAATAAAATGGGCTTTTGGCCCAAATAACAAAATATACAAATTGCTGAAATTTGGGGGCTTTCGGCCCATTTTTAATGCAATATACAGTGCATATGACTGCTGTATACCACTATATCACACTGTATATCAGTGCATTTCTCGCTTTCGGGACCTGCATTTTCGATTTTCCAGCCTTGTAAATCAACATCCTGTTCTTGGAATGATGAGGTCAACTCGATGACGGGAGGTTCGTTGGGCTTCCATAGCCCAATTCAATTGCAAAGAGGTAAAGAGTCCATTGAGAACTCATATGGGATCACATGCACACAAAAAAAAACATACATAAGAGCCAATATATTGAATCAATATAAGCAACATGAAATAAATAGCACTAGATTATTCAAATAAAAAAAAGTTTCTATACTACTGTTGCAAAACCGTAAGTCATAACAACAAAACATGTCACATAGGGCTAAATTATGAGGAAGAAAGTCTTAATTTTTTATTTTTTTCTTTTCATGAATGGTGCCACTCACAAAGCAAATTTAATAAGTTAAACAATAACAGAGAAGTAGAACATGCATTATTAAATTAAGGGAATCAATTTAACAAACCAACCATATTGTATTATTATCTAGGAGTATCAAGCACAACACATGGTCTTAGGCCAAAATGTAATGAAAATTCCTAAATCTTTGAGCTTATTTGAAGATTATACTAGCTATGCGATAAACAAATGGACAAAGTTGAAACTGAGCAAATCAAGCATGATTGAGTCCACTACATCTAAACATCAAGTCATGCTAGCTAAGAAAGACATAATACAACCAATGATCTACTAAAATTAGCAAGAAAATGTAAAAACAAATTGCATTTAACTTAAAACCAACCCATTTAATAAATATGATTTCCTAAGGTTGAAACAACATGTAAGCCTCCTGGGACAAACCATGTTGATTCAAACATGGATATATATATATATATATAAATCCATTAAGCATATTGAATTAAGGAATCTAAAACCAATAAAAGTCAGTCCTAAAAAAAAGCATGGGAAGCTAAACTGAGAAATCAGGCCACAAAAAATCAATCACATTATGTCAAGATCAATTGATATATATTAAAAGAAAAAAGAGGACTAACATTTGATTCTCAAACTAAGACATATAAGGGAAATAATAACCAATTTCTTTCAAACTTTCGACAAACAGTATATAAAACCAGTAGACATTGAACCAGTGACTAAAATTAATGCTGAGATCGAGCCATGATTCGAACTAACACAACCATACACTTTATCACAAAGGAAGATAACATTTAGCTATATTCAAATATTAAAACAACAACTCTATATCTGTAACACCCCGTATCCGAAAATAGAGATTTCAGATTTCTAGTGTTACGGTGGCACTCACGGACACCATCCACGGACCGTAGATGGACTCACGGTCCACCCTGCAGGTCCATGGTTCATGACAGAAAACTTCCCCAGAACTCAGTCAGAAAATTTGGCTAAGTGTTGACCCACGGCCGGACTTATGGTTCATAGATCAGGTCACGGATCGTAGTTCGTGTCCATGGATCGATACCCCAAAAGCCCAGCTTCAGTCCCGATTGATGGTTGATCAGCACGGACCGTCAATCGATCCACGGTCCGTAGGTCTGACCGTAGATGAGGATCAGCAGCCAGTTAGCTGAAAATTGTTGATGGATCAACTTCAGATGGTCATAAATTTTAGGACAAAAAGAATTGTGTGTACCATGACTATGTTATGATAGATAATTGAATTATCTTTCCAACGCCGCTGAGTTTTCTAAAATCCGTCCTCCGAGTAAAAAGTTATGCTCGTTTTAGTGAAATCCTATCGAGCAGGCTTGGCCTACGGATCCAATTGACGGACCGTCGATTGACCTACGGCCCGTCAGTCCAATTCGTCGATCACTCTGACAGCAGTTAATTCAGGGGTCTTTTGGTCTTTTCCTGTTTCGTTTAACCCCTAAGATACGTCGTTTAAACCCTAAATCATGAGGTTTTAGTCAGTTTAAGCCTAGAAACATAACTAGAACTTACCTTAGTCAAAATCATTAATCAAACTTAGAAAATTAGAAGCAAGAGAGAAGAAAAAGGTCAAGAACCCTAGTTCAAGAACGCAGCAAGGTTCCTTCAGTTCCAGCCCCGAAATTGAAAGATTTCTCCGTGGAATTCGTCACCAGGTATGTGGGATTTCACTAGTGGGTTCCTTTCGCCCATTAGGTCCCTAGAATTCAGTCAGTTTCTTGATTCTATGATTATGAACAGACCTAGGGTTTCTAGAATCTCAACAGATCATCATGAATTAGTTATTTAAATATTCCAAATCAGATTATTATGTTATTTCTCAGTTTATTGCATTAATTTCAGAACCCTAGCTATGTATTTCTTTAGTTCTTGAATTACACATGCTAGGTCAAATATCTCAGTTATTTAGTCATACATGCATCAGTTATTAATGCATCATTATCAGATTAATTGTTGCATTCTCAGTTTGCATGTTCAGTTTCGAGCTATCAAGTATTTACAGAAATTCAGTCATAACCAGTTAACCACTTAATCTATTGGGAGTAGCATAATACCAAGTTGGACTAGGGTTCAACATACCCATATAGTCCCAGAACTACGAGCCACGTAGGTGTAAGTCCCCTCTGTGGGCAACATCAGTTTAGTGATCACGCTAGCATGCCTCTATACCTTTGGCAGGGTATATTGGGTCCTCTCGATGGGGCGTATACATCGGACTCCACATTTAGCTCATGTGGTTTTATGTCAGTTAT
>JAJOOR010023254.1:0-13405 GCA_036250505.1 Solanum acaule | reverse complement strand
TGTCCCGTTTGGAATGATTATTTCGATGTATGCGTATCGCGTCAAATTATTGGATAAGTCATATATTTGTTTTGAAAGCATTTTCTTATTGGTTAAACCGAAAACCGAACCGTTAAAGACCTAAAACCGATAAACCGAAAACCGATAACAAATATCTTATTGGTTTGGTTATCGGTTTAGCATATTTAAAAACCGAAAACCGATAAACCGAACCGATAATACTTATAACCGAACCGAACCGACCAATACACACCCCTACCTTTAACATTATTTTAGGCTTAAACTTGCCTTTTACTAATGATACAATTATATGACATTTAATAACGCGACCTTTATTTATTAATTCACATAAAATTTTGACTCAACCAAAAGAGACCCCTCCCATATATGACTCAAAATACATTATAAATTAACGAAAATTAAATGAAATTATTTTTTCAACTGGTTCTGGTAGAATTAGCTAACCTACTCCAGAATAAATAAATGAAATTATTATTAAAGAGAAAAGTAATTTTATGAGCCATCTTTTTCATAGCCTCTTGTACTTAAAAGGGACAAAGTAATTAAAGGATTTTGTAGTTAATCCGTTTTTGTGTTAGCATTCGGTAATTGGCAGGCTTTATTTATAGTATATGAATTTGTCTCCATTTTAACTGCACAATTTACCCTTTAAATTGATTGAATTTTTAATTATTTTTTTTCTCAAAAAATATGAGATTTAACTTATGAAATATTATGATGTAAAAATATATATTATGTCTTATAATTTCTTTTATTTATTCCGAGGAAGAAAAATTAAAGACCAACACTAAGAACAAAAGTGCAATGACTCATTTGTCTCTTTCGTGAGGCCCATTGAAGAAATAAAGGCCACTTGTCAGAAGGTAGAACTTAGACGCCTCGATTTAAGGGTGATGAACTATCTCAACACATCTTTGACCGATTGTTTGATGGGATGTATTAGAGAAAATAATAATATATATTAATTTGATATTATTCAATATTTTTTTTTTATAGTATTTTCAATTTACCTATAACTAATCTGTATATTAATTGCTTAATAAGTAGAGTGTGTACATCCTATAAGGTATCACAGAGTGTATAATTGATACACAATAATTCATGATATTAGTAATATCATAGTTATTATTACTAATATACCATTGAATAACTATGTCTAAAATTAAACAAAATTATCCTTAACTACATAAAATCATATAGTGGATAATAAATAAATTCAACATTATCAATTTGAACATTACTAATGCATCTGATTCAGTATTATGAAATTCTTATATATATACCCCTGCCAAATCATCCCTTAGTGTTGTAGTTATCAATTACTTCTTCATCCGTTTACTTCTACTTGTCTATTATCTCAAAAAATGAATTTTTATTTTTATCATTTTAAGAGAAGAATTTTTTTTTTCATATTTACCCTTAGTATATTCATTGCTTAGTCCCTAAATCATTAATACTCCATTCATCTCGTATTAGTTGATCACTTTTCATTTTAGTCAGTGCTTAAAAAATCATAAATAAAAAGATGATTTTACTAATTCATCCCTTAATTTTTTTTTTTTAAAATTTTACAAACAAATGTAAACACTTGAAAAAAGAATTAATTATAATGATAATATAGGAAAAAAAATTAATTAACACTTTCTTGATTTAGTAAGGTGATAAACTAATATATGACAACTATATTTAATATACTGATCAACTAATATAAGGCGGAGAAAAGGTAGTTGAAGCCATTATGATCGCCTAATATGTACGAAATTTAAAATGAACAAATAAAAGTGAACGGATAGAACAATTATTACATCCTCCCCGCTATAAATGTAGAGGCAAGTTATTGTGAACCTTCATCAATTAATCATAATGGCTTCAACTACCCTTCATACTTTGGCTTCTTCACTTGTACTAATCCTTTCTATTTTTGTTTCAATCCATTTTCAAGTAACAAAAGCTCAAGGTACTCAACCAATTGTGAAAGGTCTTTCATGGACTTTTTATGACTCCATTTGTCCCAATGCTGAATCCATCATCAGGAGCCGACTCCAGAATGTTTTCCGGCAGGATATCGGTCAGGCCGCCGGCCTTCTTCGTCTTCACTTCCATGATTGCTTTGTTCAGGTATTGACCTGAGTTAAGGCCTTATTTGTTTTCGTTAAGATTAAGATATCTGAATTTGAGTAAACATAAATGAATGATCAAGATATTATCGCTAGATCTGAACATCACGTTACTGATAAATAATACTAGGTGCCATAATACTAATTACAAGTATTTTCAGCCGTTTCATATCAGTTGTCCACTTTCTCGTTTACACGCTCCTTAAGAATCATACATAAAATGGACAGTTTTACTAATTTATCCTTTATCGACTCTGTTGAAAAAGAAAATATATGGAACTTATAGACTTGCTTAGGCTTTCAAAAAATATATTTTGCAAAGGTAAAATGAAAAGAAATAATAACTAATGTTATAACTTATAAGTAACTATAAGATGCAATTCCTAGTATTCATGTTATTCACTATCCTGATTTCTTGAACAATAAATTTTAATTTCATCTTTTTAAAAAAGAAATTGTTACAAAACAATTAGGAGCCATAGATTCTCAAGTAAAATTTGGGGAACAATTTGACAAACAGTGTTTATTTATATAATTTGTCATTATTTGACAAATATTTTGATAAATTACCCAAATTCTCAAATACTAGAAAAAACTAAATATTTGGGTCAAATCTTATTATTTGATGCTTTTAAAAATTCAAATTCTACGCCAAACTTTTATCTTTTACAAAAACGTCCTCTATAGTATTTGTTTGCGCAGTATAACATAATTTTTTACATGAATATCAAAGCAGTGATAAAATATGAAAGTGATGATATGGTTGTTGATAAAAATGACGAACAATTGGCTTAGGGTAATAAAATCATGTGCTTCGTCTACTTTACGGTGTATGAAATGATGCTTGTTGCACTCACTCCGAACTGTCACATTGCTCCAATGTCATGGACACTACTCGTTATTTGTTGCAACAAAGATCCAATTGACTCTTTGCAGAAGTCATTAATCTTGTACGACGTTTCTATCTTGTTATGTATTACAAACATATGGTTAATTTTGATAGTTTTTAAAACATATAGATATAAATCATATTTATTAAAAAGTGAAATATAATTCTCAAATATTATGACGACCAAACACATGATGAAATTTCACTTAAATAATATTGCCAAAATTATTTTGAAATTTATGATCAAACGCTAGCCTAATATATATATATGCACAGGGTTGTGATGGATCAGTACTATTAGATGGTTCAGCCAGTGGACCAAGTGAGAAAGATGCACCCCCCAACTTGTCTTTAAGACAACAGGCTTTTCGAATCATCGAAGACCTTCGCCGCCGTGTCCACCGGGACTGCGGTAGAGTCGTTTCTTGTGCTGATATTACTGCTATTGCTGCTCGTGACTCTGTTTTCTTTGTAAGTTTGTGTTTATTAGTATATCATGCATTTATTGATTTAATTCACATATTTTCTATAATAACTGCTTTTTCTTGATTTAATTTACATATTTTCTGTAACAACGGCTTTTTCTTGAGAAAAATTTCAAGTCAAATTTATGACAAATAATTCAGTGCGCAATAATACAAAAGCCTCAAATAATTGAACAAGTTTTCGCTTCTCAATAATGTTCGCATTCAAGTGTACCACGTCCACAAGTTTTTGCTAAATTGTCACACCATAATTAATAACATGTCCTTTCTTATTATGTCCGTTTTAATTTATTTTTCTAAATACTCTCTGTTCCTAATTACTTGTTCATATTTTTTTTTTAGCTGTCCCTAATTATTTGTTCATTTTGACAAATCAAGAAAATGACAATTTTTTTTACCTATTATACTCAATTAATTACTTTGAAAAAGGTAGAACTTCTTGAAAATTTTAAGTTTTTAATTCATCTACTTCATAATTAATAGGGGTAAAATGGTAAACTCAATATATCAATTATTATTTTTTAATAGGTGTGTCAATTTAGAAGTAGACAAGTAATTAGGGACAGAGGGAGTATTTCGTGACAAAAAAAAGTAAAAAAAATTAGGAATTTTTTTAATTTTTTTTAAAAATTTGGTTTATATAAAATATGTCAAAATGTTCTTTAATCTTTTGGTCATAAACATGTCATATGAAAAGTTAGAATTAATGAGTTGCGGAAAAAGGAAATATACATATATATATATATCACTCCGTCTCATTTTATATGAGTTAATTTGACTTGACATATAATTTAAAAAGAACAAAAAACGGTTTAAACTTGTGCTCTAAAATATGTAATAGATGTTGTGTGACTATAAATTATTTCATTTAGGGTAAAAAACAAGTATTTTAAAGTTAAAATAGTTACTGGAAATAGAAATGTGTCATTCTTTTTGGGACGAACTAAAAAGGAAAGTGTGCTACTGAATATAAAAACGTGTTATTTTTTTTGGTATTAACTACAAAGAAAAGTGAGTCATATAAATTAGGATAGAAGAGAGGGAGTAATCGTTTTCTTGTCAAACCATTTGGTCAAATGTAATACTAACATTATTGGTTTCCCTAACAAATGTAGTAAAGCAAAGTTTTGATTATTATCAACAAGTTAGAACCCATATATATTAAGTACTTCAATACATCATAATTTTACTTTCTATGTCAATGTAGTTTAACCTATCACATCGGATTAGTTATTATTTTTATTAAGTTACTAATAAATTATACTGAAATCTTTTTACAATATGTTATAAGTGATCTGATTATGTAAATACTTAAATGCAGTCGGGTGGCCCAGACTATGATCTACCATTAGGAAGAAGAGATGGACTCACTTTTGCAACATTAAATGAAACCCTAGCCAATCTTCCACCACCTTCATTCAACACAAGTTTAATTCTAGCTTCACTTGCTACTAAAAACTTCACCCCAACAGATGTTGTTGCACTTTCTGGTGGTCACACTATTGGTATTAGTCATTGTACTTCTTTCACAGGCAGACTTTACCCTAATCAAGATTCATCTATGGATAAAACATTTGCCAACAACCTTAAAATAACATGTCCCACTACAAACTCCACGAACACTACTGTCCTAGACATACGATCACCTAACAAGTTCGATAACAAGTACTACGTTGATCTCATGAATCGACAAGGGCTTTTCACATCCGATCAAGATTTGTATACGGATAGAAGGACTCGAGGGATTGTTACGAGTTTTGCTATTAATGAGTCACTTTTCTTTCAGGAATTTGTGAATTCCATGATCAAGATGGGACAATTGAATGTGTTGACAGGGACACAAGGTCAAATTAGGGCAAATTGTTCGGTCAGGAATTCAAATAATTATAATTTGATACTTCCTTCTTCTCTTGGAGATCAAGAGAAGCAAGGAACTTGGTCAGAAATATAGCATATGTAGCCCTATTGTGGTTATTTCTACATATGTTTGTTGTGTTTTTTGGAGCAAAATATAAGGCTAGTGGGCCCTTGTAGTTTCCCCAACTATCGTAACTTATGGCTATAGCAATAGAAAGGCCCATTGAAAAGCTAATAATTTTATGCGTCTTCTTGTGCAAGTATGTGTGGAAACATAAGTGTTTTGTTTGAAATGTGTGTCTGTTAGTGAATAATGAATAAACCTATGATATTCCTCTATTAATCGTAAGCTTTATTTGTTTACTTTGATGAAGATTTTAATTTTAATCCTTGAGGCCTCTAATTAAGAAATTTATTTTTAAGGTTTGAATTTTAATTATTCAAATGTCACATATGAAGTGTGTTTTTTTTACAATCACTTAATAAATTTGGTTGTATACGAATGATTAATACTTTTAACAAGAAAATTTATTATCATAAGATGTTATCGATTCAAGAATTTTCTAAAAAGATAATATTTCACCACATCTATCCACTTCCACTGCTAATCACCACCATCACCAACGACTACTATCATCCTCAATCACAAGTCACAACCCATACACATGTTAATCCTCATAACACTATTAGTAGCTATCAATTATAATCATCACCACAATTTTTATTAACAATATTTACCGCTTTCAATCATAATTATATGTCAATAACCATTATTATCAATCACTATCACCATTATCATCAATCACTATCATCCTTCACAATTATCAGTTACCCACAATCACTAGCATCAGTCACCACCAACGATCATCATAGTAGAAACCTATAGACACCCCCACTAACCATCACACGCATCACCATTCATCATATAATTAAATAGATCTTAAAAACAAAAAAAAACATTCATTTCATTCTTGATAATTTTCGTGCCCTTTATTAACTTGTTTTCCATTATGAAGTAAACTTTTTATTTGATTTCTTTCTAGTTTCCGTATTATAATAATTATTTTTTCAAATGATTAATCAACTCAGTTGCAAATTTGTCAATCCACTTGGTTAAATTTCAGAAATGAAGTTAAACATGTGACCTTTGGTTACCATATATAGTTGAATGCTGATTGATATAAAATGAACTTAAAAATTTATATACTTTTTTTTAATAGAGTAAGGAAAGTTGTTGAAAATTACATAATATGAAATTTTAGCAAGTAGATAAATGTAGCAAAGACACTAATAGTCTATCTTGGTCAAGCAATATTATACTCTTACCATAGTTGAATGCCAATTGATGTAAAATGGATTTAAATCTAGATCTTTTTTTGAAAGAGGTTTGGAAAGTTGTTGAAAAATACATTACACAAAATCTTAGTAAAGTAGTCAAATGTAGCAAAGACACTAATAATCTATCTTAGTCAAACAACATTATAATTAATACTCTTACCATAGTTGAATGCCAATTGATTTCAATCTATCTAGATCCTTTTTTGAAAGAAGTTTGGTAAGTTGATGTAAACTTGGCAAGTAAGTAAATGTAGCAAGATACTAATAATCTATCTTAGATAAGCAAAATTATTCTCCTACCATTGTTGAATGCCTTTGTCTACCTATAAATAATGCTATTTTGGAGATGTCAAATTGTGAAATATTATTGAGTACTAAGTCTACAACAATAAGAGAATGACTACAAAACTTGAGCTTTTGAAACGTATTTTAGCTAGTGTTGCCAATAACAAAGAAGAATTGACAAAGATGGGGTTGGAGAACAAAGTCACAAAGATGCAGTCTCTCATAATGGAACTTTGGGAGGATCCTGAATTTTGTGTAGACAAAGAGAGTGAGGTGGATTTTGAGAATTATTTGAGCTTGGTAATAAAGGATATTTTCACCTAAGAGTCCCCATGAGTTCAACTTCATCAAATGCAAAGTAGAGTGTGATTAATAATGGGATAAAGCTTATATTTCTTTAAGATGATGAAATCTATTTAAGTTATCACCTTGTATCGTCTTAATGTGAAATATTAATAGTTTTACTTTTCGTGAAAAAATCTCTTTGATTAGTAAGGTAAGGCCTAGCCTCATTGCTTGTACTTTTTTTTTTGAGATCCTTTATTATTTATAATAAAAATATAGTTCTATAAACACCTTGCCTAGTAGATTTGCTTTAAAAAAAAAAAAGAAAAATCTCCATTCAATGTTTCTTTCCTTTAATATTTTCGTCATATATAGCTTCTTTACTCTTATATAGGGGTGTTCACAGTTTGGATAAAAACTGATCCAAATCGAAAAATTGAATCAAACCGATTAAATAAACCGATTTTTATTTGGGTTAGGTGTAGTTCGGTTTTAGATTTTAAAAAAACCGATAGTATATGAGTTGGTTATGGTTTTGTTCGGAAAAAATCGAAGAAATAACCGAACCGAACCGACAAATTATATACATATATATTATTAATATACATGCATAATATATTATTTTTATAAACAATTTTAAAGATCTTATATGTGTTTTCATCAAAATTTATTTATAATTTACTTATGAAGGAAAAAATGCCCAAGGTGAGGATATTTATCTTATTGATTTTATGTATATGAGTGTGTCTATGACAATTCTTTATAAGATTGAAAATATCACTTTCTCTTTCTTCTAGGCCAAAATAATGAATTTTGAAGCTTTAGTCAGAGTAAATTCAATGATTAAAAGTTCTGTAATGTTGTCAGTCATTCTAACTATTTTCATTTTAAATGGATTGTTGTCACTTTTTTCATGTTTTGAATGAATTATTTTTTTTATTTTTGTCTATGGTTATTAACCGAATAACCAAACCAAACCAAAATCGATAACAACAAACTGATAAATATATACTATATTTGGTTGATTTGGTTTTGATAATTTTGAAACCGGTTAAGTTGGTTTGGTTTTGATTTTGATCAATAACTGATCCAAACCGACCCGTGAACACCCCTACAGTCTTATATATACTAACATACTTGTTTTTTTTAAATGTGTATCATAAATTCTGTCTCTAATGAATAATTTAGTCATTTTGTTATACTAGACATGTATATACTCCCATCAGAAGCGGCTTAAACACATTATTTGCCTACAACCAAATTCAAATGGAGACCAGAATTTTCAATTATTTTATTTACATTTAAGATTATTATAACCAATTTAATATTAAGATATACTATTTTAGATTTGTCAAACTTCTAATAATTCTTTCCTTTTAGATGAAAAGTTTATATTTTCTACAAATAATATTCAAGATTTTTGTAAAAAAATACTTATAACATCGAAGTAAACGGGTGCACGTGCACCCCCGCTGATAAAGGTGGGTCCATCTCTGCACTTGAGCCTAACTCAACCCCAAAAGTTAGCTCTTGAGGGGAGGACTGCACAAGTACATATAAGTAGACAACCAGTTTATTCTCCAACGTCCAACGTGAGACTTTTTAACCCATTGTAATAGACGGGGTTTAAGAATTAGTATGGAAAAACTTTGCAAACTTTCAAAATTACCCTTAAATTAAAATAAATATTTTTTTTATATATAAAAAGTACACTTTTATGGATTTTTGCCAATAAGTGGGAACCAACATGAAATATTGATAGTGTCAATAGATATTTATCCAATAAAAATATATGTCCTTTTTTTTACAACTAACTAAAAAAAATAAGTCATATAAATTAATATATAAAAAATATTTACGATTTAATACAACATGAATTATCCCCAATTTCTCTCAACTTCTGCCATCGAGCAATTTTCACAACTAAATTTGTTGAGAATTAGTGATTGCTTCACATTGGCAAATCTACATATTTTCAACAGGTTTTTAACGGAAAAGGGTCAAAATTACCTTAAAATTATGTGAAATAGTCACTTATACCCTCTATTATATTTTGGGATAAAAAAATACCCCCGTTGTTATCCCAAGATCACAAATACCCTAAAGAGTTAAGTACCAAAATTTTTAGTGATGTGGCAAGCCACATGAGACTAATCCCTTCACCTAAGTGTTGCCAACTAGGATTCACAAAAAAAAAAAACTAGACGTTTAGTCGCCACAAAATCCCAAAATATTGCCACTAAATATTTTGAGTATTTTTAGCGGCGACTAAGGCTGCAATAGCCATTCGCTAGTAAAACCTATTTTTTTAACAAAAATAAAATGATAATTAATTTTTGGTTTCAACCTAATTTTCTAAAATTAATAATATGTACTATCAATATTAAGAACATTCAATATTATTACGAAAATCATCAAAATTACTTCTCGATTCAAATCTCCTACTACATAATGCGTTATTATACATTTTACGTATTTACATATGACATAAAAATAGAACATATAGTGTATTCAAACTCCTCCTTGATCGATATCATTTGTGATTTTTTTTTTTTTAAAATGAAGAAAAAAAGACAAAATCATAATTTAATGCTAAAAAACTGTGAAAACTTTTATTGGCGATATTCTAGGCTTTTGTGGCGACTTTTATCGCCGCTAAAGGTCTAAATTTTTTAAGTGAATCCTAGTTAGCAACGCTTAGGTGGAGGGATTAGGCTCACGTGGCTTGCCACGCCACTAAAAATTTGGGTTGTTAACTCTTGAGGGAATTTGTGGTCTCTTAGGATAACATCGAGGGCATTTTTTATCCTAAAATATAGCGAAGGATATAAATGATCTATTTCGCATAGTTTAGGAACAATTTTGACCCTTTCCCTTTTTTTTTAATAATAAGCAAGAATGATTTTATAATTCATGCATTATTTTACCATGTGAACTGGACAGAGTAGAAATAAGTTGTCCATCTTTTATTCAAATAATTAGCAAGACAAGAAATCAAATGTGAATTTTATCCATATTAAAGTAATTCTTGTGGCAATGATCGATGATTTGCCTAATTAAGAAGCAAATAAAGTGAATTTTAGCAAGTAGTTAAATGTAGCAAAGACACTAATAATCTATCTTAGCTAAACAATACTATACTCTTATCATACTTGAATGCCAATTGATGAAAAATGAATTTAAATTTAGATTCTTTTATGAAAGAGGTTTGGAAAGATGTTCAAAATTACATAAATATAAAAATCTTAGCAAGTAGTTAAATATAGCAAAGATACTAGTAATAATCTATATTAGCCAAACATAATTGTACTCTTACCATAATTGAATGCCAATTGATGTAAAATGCATTTAAGTCTACATCCCTTTTTTGAAAGAGGTTTGGAAAGTTGTTGAAAATTACATAGTATGAAATTTTAGCCAGTAGTAAATGTAGCAAAGATACTAATAATCTATCTTAGTCAAAGAAATATTATACTCTCTTACCATAGTTGAATGCCAATTGATGTAAATTAAAATGCATTTAAATCTAGATCTTTTGTTGAATTGAGGTTTGGAATGTAGTTGAAAATTACATAATATTAAAATTTTAGCAAGTAGTCAAATGTGGCAAAGATCCTTATAATCTATCTTACCATAATTAAATGCCATTTTAAACCTATAAATAATGGTATTTTGGAGGAGTCAAATTGTGAAATTTTATTGAGTGCTAAGTCTACAAAAAAATGGCAATGAGTAATGTTGGGCTTTTGAAAGTCACTTTAGCTAGTGTTGCCAATAACAAAGAAGAATTGAAAAAAATGGGGTTGGAGGACAAAGTCACAAAGATGGAGTCTCTTGTTTTGAAACTTTGGGAGGATCCTAAATTTTGTGTTGACAAAGAGAGTGAAGTGGATTGTAATAAGTTTTTAGACTTGGTATTGAAGGAAGTTGAAAAGGAGATTGAAGTTGTAAAAGCTGGTGTGATTTCAACATCATCAAATGCAAATTAGAGTGGGATTATAACTGGATATTTCAAATCTATTTAAGTTTAGGTATCGTACTTGTTTTGTCTTGTAAGACGAAATAATAATAGTTTTACTTTATGTCAAATGAAATATCTCTTTGATTAGTAAGGTAAGGTCTAGCCCCCCTTGCTTGTACTTTTCTCTTTGAGATTCTTTATTATTTATGAATAAAAACTTAGCCCCAGGTACCTAGCTTGTCTAGCGTATTTGGTTAAGGAAAAATGAAAAATCTCTATTCAATATATTTTTTTTCTTTTGATATTGTCACCATATATAACTTATTTTCTCTTATATATACTTGGGAAAAGACATAAATTCCCCTCTAAACTTGTGTCGAAAAGTCAGTTACACGTTCAAACTATTGTGACGATCTATTACACACCTAATCTTGTTCAAAGTGATATTAATACCCCCTTAGAACGTGACATGACAAAGAAAGTGTCTTCACCTTCCTTAAGGTGCGTGAGAAGAAAAAATTATATGTTAAAAGAACGAATTTCAACACATGACACTATTTTATTGGTCATATAATTATGTATTATAATTTTTAATATATTAATTATTTCATTTTTCTTTCTTTTTTAATCTTTTTATTGGTGGCCCCAATTTCTTTAAAACTTTACATTTTTCTTTATTTTGAGTTCTTCTTCTTCTTCTTCTTCTTCTTCTTCTTAAGGAATCACTGTATTTGTCGTCATGGATTGTTTGATGGAAGCACATCCAACACTCTACCAATAAAAAGGAACTCTTAAAAATAGAAAGGGGTAGAGAAGATGATGACTTTCATCGAAAAATCAATAATTTTCAACTTAAAGTTCATGATTTTTCCGTTTGAACTCGCCGGAGGATTCACCGGAGAAGATCACCGAAAAAGAATCATGAGAAAGATAATGATTTCTATTGAAAATTTTATGACATTTATGCATAAAATTCATGATTATATTGTCTAAATTTTTCAAAAGTTCACCGAAGAAAATGATTTCTCAATCTTTGTCTTCTCTATTCTCGCCGGAGAACTACCAACAACCACCACAATGTTATTTTTATGTCTGATCATATCATCAATAACATATTTGATTAATCAATTACACACAAAAAATACTAATGAAATGCTTGATTTACATACATACTTATCAAGATTTTTAAAGAATTTTACAGATCTGAAAATTTTTATTTGTTCCATCGGCCATAATGGTGTTGCCCATCGCCTATCACCGCTGCCAATATCTGTATACTTCATAATCGACTTACTGACTCCTATTTTCTCTTCAAATTTTTATTTTTTTCCTTCAATTTATGAACAATGGAGAAGAAAAAAGAAATAAATTTTAAAAAGATATATGTATGGTGAGAGAAGGAAGATGCTCAGATTTTTAATTTTTTGCAAAAGTTAAGGAAAATATCAAGGAATTTTTTTTTTAAAATTTAAAATAATATTATTTATTTGTGAAAATGCGTGTACAATACTTTTTTTACACAAAACAGAGATTGTCTTCGGAAGGGGGTATTAATATCACTTTGAACAAGATTAGATGTGTAATAGATCGTCACAATAGTTTGAGCGTATAACTGATTTTTTGGCACAAGTTCAGGAGGAAATTTATGCCTTTTCTCTATATACTTTGAAGCTTGTTTTTTTTTTTTTAAGTATGTACCATTAATTGGGTTTCAAATAAGATATGTAATTATTTTTTATGGGTTAAGTATGTGATTTTATTTTATTTATATTGATAGTGGTCAAATTTAAACACGAACTTCAACTTGATTTTGATTTAGAGTTTTTTGAAATGGGTCTAGAATTTTTAGAATATAGGTGCATCAAAAAGAAAGAGGAAAAAATGTGTCAAGTAGAAAGCAGTCCATATTCTTTAAGATAACTAACTCCACATTCAGTCAAATGCATTATTCAACTTTCTTAAAATATGAAATTAAATAATATTTGACCAATCCTAAAATTGATCATAAATTCAGATGGACCATAAATTAAGCAATAAATCTTCCCCTGTCACAAAATTGTGTGGAACATAAAAAATAAGAAATTAAAGAAAACATACTTTTATTAATTGCTTAGTTATTTACTTTGCACCTTACATAGGTGGCAAATCGAAAATGTAGCATAACAAT
>JAJOOR010023253.1:0-13783 GCA_036250505.1 Solanum acaule | reverse complement strand
CCCCTCGCGGGTATATGTGGTTTTATGCGGATCCAAACTTAATTTTAACTTTTACTTGTTATAAGAGTGATAGAGCATTAATTATTTATTAAGATAATTTCTTTAAAGCTACTTAAATATTCAAGAGTGTAAAAAAATAAAATAAAAAATATTCAAGATAGTAAATGAAAATGGTTCAATAAAAAAATAATACATTTCTTACTTGTTTCCCAATGACCTCTAAAAAAATAAATTTTAAGTTATTATATATTAAAGGGAAAATACATAATTACCCCATTAAACTAAGACCTGTTTTTTAAGAAGACACCTAAACTTTGCGGGGGTCCTAATACCCCATCAAACAATTAAGAAGTGTTATAAATATCTCACTTTTTAGTCAAACTCAATTGCAAGAAAAGAAGTGTAGTCACGTACCAATTATTTTCTGCCACGTATTAAAATTATTTAATTTTTGATATTTATTTTCATTTTTATTTTTTCTTAATAATTAACTTTATTTCCATTTCTCCTCTTTCTTCTTCAGTTCGTTACTCCAACCTTATGCTCTGTTTGCTGTAGATCAGCCACCATCACCGACAGTTCTTTGGCGAAGCCTTCATTGTCGTCGCTGCTCTTCATTCTTTTTTTTTTAGTATTTTCAGTGTTTTTTACAACCATTAAACAACAATAAAAAATTATAAGTAAATAAATATATACAACCAAATCACTTCAGCTCTTAAGTTACTCAAGTAATAACACATCCAAAATCAACATAATGGAGTTCTATAGTACTAATCTCTAATCGAATAATACCAATAGATCGAAAATTTTAAATTTACCTGCTAAAAAGACTTCATTATCAATTAACTTTTTCTATAAAGAGAACCATGAATTTTCAAAGAACAAACTTCACAATTTTATTTTATTTTTGAAAAAACAGGGGATAAAAGAAGAAAAGTGAACAAAGAAAAACAAGAATTTAGGGAAAACAATGGCAAAATGGAGCGATGTAAATGGGTCTTCTAAGTTGAAGAAGATAAAAAAAAGGTAATTGATTTTTTTGAGTTTGAGTGAAGAAGAAAATGAAAAAGAAAGAATTGAAAAAGTAGAAAAAAAATATTTCTAATTAAATAAATACGGAAATAATTTTTTTTTTTACTTTGGCTAAGTTCACTCGCTATTGGAGAGTGAACTACACTCTACATGCCACGTAGGCTCATAATGGGGTAATACATTCATTCTAAGTAAGAACAAGGGGCTAATAGGACCTCCGCAAAGTTTAAGTGTCTTCTTCAAAAACAAGTCTTACTTTAATGGGGTAATTATGTATTTTCCCTATATTAAATTAGTATAACTTAATGAAGAAAACAAATTTATTTTTATGAATTTTATTTCAGTATCAAACTTAACTAGAAAAAGAAAATATTAAAAGAATTATGCGGGGCGGGTTGAAAATGAAAAAAATTAGTTATGCGGAAATGGGTTAAAAAATTGGCGGGTTAAGCTCAACACACCCCGCCCCGCCCCATTGTCATCCCAATTTCTGTGTATATATCTAGTATATCTATGCATAATTATAGATATGATTGAGAAGACGCTTATATATATTCAGTGTATGTATGCATAAAATACATCTACCTAGTATCAAATTTATGATATAATTATTCAAATACAGGTATCTGTGAATAGAGATATGAGTATAATATAATTATATTTTAAATAGGCACTTTTCAATAACAATACGAAATCAATTACATAGCAAAAAAAAAAAAAGGTAGAGAGGAAGAGCGAACAAAAGAAAAAGGAGGAGAAAAAGCGATAAATTATGAAATTATTTTAACGTCCGATAGAATTTAGTAAATTTGATAGAAATATTGTTCGAACTATAAATCAATTCCCTCTTGGCTTTCCAAACGTGCCCATAAATTAGTGAGGTTGAAAAGGTGGTCCCACATATGCGGTGAATAAATTAGCTAAAACCATATATAGGTAGTTGAATTTAATACTTAGAGAAAGAGGAAGAAAATTAAAGAAAAAGTGTGGTACGTGAGTAACCGACGCAACTTCACACGTGTGAGTCGGTGGCAGTTTAATTAGGTATAAGAAGATGTTGCTATAATTCCTTTTCTCAAATTAATATTTAGGAAATTTAACTTTTTACATATTTGATGGTGTAATAATTTATTTTTACAGTACAAGTAAACCTATAAAAGTATAGAAAACCACTTCTAATTATGAAATTAACAATTTTATTTTCAAGTAATCTTCTTCAAAAAGTTAAAGTATACCAATATTATAAACTTTTATAAATGGTTACTGTATATTTAAATTAAACTCACATTTTTGGAAAATCGTTATAGCACTTTCTCAGACTATTTTAAGATACAAAGAAATCACACAACACACCTTGTTATTATTATTAGTTAGGCTTCTCCAAATAAGGAAGGGTTATCCCAACCTTTTTCTTTTTATATTTTGATTATTATTAAGGTTATCTTAAGACATATTCTATATGAAATAGATGATATTAAAAATTTTGATGTAAGATTTATATTGATATTAAATAAATTTCAATAATTAAATGGTAGATAGCCACAATGTCAAATTTAATATTAGAATTAATGTCCTAACCATTATAACCAAATGATTCCTTACCGTATGTGAATAAAGTAAAAATTATTCATTTTGTTTATCTTCAAAATGACAGTTGGGTAGTACAAAAATTAACAAAATAAATCCTTATACAATTAGGGGTGGATTATACTCTTGTGATTATAATCCCTAGACTAATTTATCCTATTCTTAGGTATGATAAAATAACATAAAATTTAAAATATAAATTTATCTCAAAATTAGTTATATCTACAATCAAGTAAAATATATATGAAATACTTTTCTTTTTAGCCCCCAAAAGAATATCACATTTCTATAATTAAAATAATAACTTTAAAATTTCTTATTTACTCTTAATGAAATGATATATGTTCATACAAATGGCCACGGAATATTTTAGACCACAAATTTCAGAATTCTTTATTTAATTCCTAATTATCTTTAATGTTTGATTTATAAACAAAAAATTATAAGTTAGAAATTCTAACTTATGGCTCATTTTAACTTAAAATTAAAAGCTTATAAACACTTTTTGAATTGACCAAAACGCTCTGCTTAAAAAATATTTAACTTAAAAACGTCTGTGTCCAAACTAATTACACAACTTATTTGAAACGAGTTAAACAAATAGAGTAAACCGGGTGTTTAAGTCTAATGAGAAGAATGTCAAAGTTGGGCAACTACAGAGTAGCACTAGCACTTCCCGCTATCTCCTCTCTCTTATTTCTCCTATAAAAACGTTTCTTCCATTCAACCTTTTTCTCGACTCAATTTCACTCACATTTCTACAGAGAGAGCTCTGCTTTTCATCTCTCCAATGGCAATTTATTGGAGATCCTATCTTTCTCTTTCTGCATTGCTACTTGTGATGCTACTAGTCATCAATGTCACTCCCGGTCACAGGTAATTGAACCCTTTCCATTGATTCATAAGCTTATTTTTGACAATGTCGAAGCAAACAACTTGAATTTCTGAATTCGAGTGTGTTACATGAACGACTCTGTTTCTGATTAGTTCGCGTGAATAGCGAAATTATTATGATTTGCTCATTGGATGTACTTTTTTTTTTCATTTTCAGTGCTGAAGAAGCAGAGCAATTCCAGAGCTTAAAGAACTTGACAATGGCGAATAGGTAGATTTTTGATATTCTTTTAACATCTCGTTATTAAATACCATTTGATTTGCTCTTCATATGATATAGCTGTGCATGTAGTATTGGTAAGTTTTAATATGCATCCGAAAACACAATCCTGATTGTATAGATTGGATCAGGAAAAAAATTGGTTCTATAATTCTGTTAAAAAACCCCTACGATCGGTGACTCTAAATTAGAGCAAATAATTTACCCGATAACGATTTGCTCCTTCACCGTCATATGCAGCATTGAATTTGTTAAAGAATGAAAAAAGTCTCATATTGATGGTTAATGCTAGCTTTTGGAGTGTGAGTCCGATCCAAGACATAATTTTACAGGATTCTTTTCATTTTGCCTGAAATTGGGCGTTGAATTCATTATCTATACTTTTCATTTTGTATTAGCAAATCAAGGCTCAATTTCGATGGTTCTGTTCCTAACATTCAATTTTCTATTTCAAATTTGCAGTTTAAGTGAAGAAAATGTACCAAACCATGAACATGCTGTAGATGATCCAGAAAAGGTGGTTTCAATGGTAGACATGTAAGTTCTCTCTGCTTTCTCTATCATCAGAATGCTAATATTTCATCACTAGTATTAAAAAATTCCCAATGAATATTCTATATTTATTTTCGCTATTCCCTTTACCTATCTGCATTCATGTGCTTACATAAATGAACTGTACTAGAAGTAATTAACCCCTCACATGATCCATATACATCATCAACACAAAATTAAATGCATTGCCCCAGTTACTACACCATTTACCCCTCCCCACCTACTCATTTTTCACCAAATTCATCCCCTGTCAATTCTCTTGTTTGATTCATTACTGACAGTAAAGAATATATCGCACATGCAATGTGCCAACCGCCCTAAGTCAGCTTTATGAGCCCGATTAATTAAACTAATCCTGTTATTAAGTTAATCAGAAAATTCAGTTTAAATATTTGCTTCGAGTTATGTGATAGGAGTACTTTATAATATGGCAGGCATCCAATCCGGTATTAGTACGGAACTCGAAATACCTTTTTGGAGAATTTAATCATTGATTAGCAAGGCCATGTTATGTTGTAGTATCTCCTTTTTGTTTTCACATGGTCTTTGTTGCCAGATCCGCACTTTTTGCTATGTTTCATGTGTCTTTTTCTTTCATGTTATCTATGGATTATGTTGGAAGTAGCTTTACATACCAAGCACATTGTTGGTTCAGTTTTGTGTTAACTTATCTTTCAATCACCCTCTTTATCTTGAATCACAGGCCATAACCACCCCTATTTGCTTCACGTGACCAGATTTAGCTAAACCATTAAAGATTAGCCAAATAGTATATTGTACTTGCACTTGTATTTTGTGGCAAAGTGAATAAGCGATCAGATCTGAGCTCACACCAGTAAATCCAAAGATCCAGCAGCTGGCTGAACTGACATACACATGCCCATATTAAATGACACTTGTATTTTAATAAAGATTAATTACCCTACCGACATTATAGATGCATTTATCAGCCCACCTTATAGATTTATTAATTGCACAAGGCAAACGGAAAGAGGTACCAGTTCCGTAATGACCGTATTCCCCATCCCCACTTGTATCAGTTTAATAACTAACTACTTCACCTCAAAGGCATTACTAAATTTGTTCATATATGTCTAATCAGCCAAATTTTATTTTTCTCAGTGACTTCCTAACTTTAATCATGTGAACAGAGCTAAATTAAATTGTTGATTATACAGGAGCATTAGGAATAGTACAGAGAGGAGGAAATTGGGTTTTTTCTCATGTGGAACTGGAAATCCTATTGACGATTGTTGGCGTTGTGACCGTAATTGGCAACGTAACCGCAAGCGCCTAGCAGACTGTGCTATTGGCTTCGGACGTAATGCTATTGGTGGCCGTGATGGCAAGTACTATGTTGTCACTGACCCAAATGATGACGACCCTGTAAATCCCAGACCTGGAACACTTCGTCATGCTGTAATTCAGGACAGACCGTTGTGGATAGTGTTTAAACGGGATATGGTTATTACACTTAAACAAGAGCTAATTATGAATAGTTTCAAGACAATTGATGGACGTGGTGTCAATGTTCATATTGCCAATGGGGCTTGTATTACTGTCCAATTTGTTACTAATATTATTATACATGGCATCAATATTCATGATTGTAAGCCAACTGGTAACGCCATGGTACGTAGTTCACCGAGTCACTTTGGATGGAGGACAATTGCTGATGGAGATGGCATTTCCATTTTTGGGTCTAGCCATATTTGGGTTGATCACAACTCTCTTGCCAACTGTGCTGATGGCCTAATCGATGCTATCATGGGATCCACTGCAATTACCATCTCCAACAATTATTTTACACACCATAATGAGGTGATGTTATTAGGCCACAGCGACTCCTATGTTAGAGATAAGATTATGCAGGTGACTATTGCTTACAACCATTTTGGTGAGGGTCTCATTCAGAGAATGCCAAGGTAAAATTAGTTTTGTTCCACTTTTTAACATTTTTGTTCTCTGTAAATTCTTGTGCTAAAAAGTATTACCAATTGATCGATATGCAGGTGTAGACATGGTTATTTTCATGTGGTGAACAATGACTATACACATTGGGAGATGTATGCCATTGGTGGCAGCGCTTCTCCTACGATTAACAGCCAAGGCAACAGATATCTCGCCCCGGCCAACCCTTTTGCCAAACAGGTTAATTTCAGTCTTTTGCTTCTTCTCTTTTTGGGGGTAATTAGTTAATTAAGTATAACACTAATGACTAAGGTTAATCTGTTGCTAAGTTTGGTGGAACTCATACTATGGACTATAAATTGGAGCTTTAAATGATTCATTTTGGACTCTAAAGCAAGGACTTTTTGGTTGGCAGGTGACACATAGAGTGGAGCAATCAGATGTGTGGAAGCATTGGAACTGGAGATCAGAGGGAGACCTTATGCTTAATGGAGCCTTCTTTACGCCATCTGGACATGGCGCTGCAGCCAGCTATGCTAGGGCTTCAAGCTTAGCAGCAAAGGCCTCTTCCCTGGTTGGCACTCTTACTTCAAATGCTGGTGCACTTTCATGTCGCAGGGGCTACCAATGTTAATGTCTAAGATATTGACACAACCACACATTACCTTTACCTGTCTGGTGAAATTGTCGTGTAATCTAGCCAATTTTATACCTTCTTTACCTTGCATCCCTTTCTAAACACCTCACCAGCAAGATACATATGTATTTCTTTTATACATTAAAATGATTCGAACCCCTCTTGTCTAGTGTTCCATCTGTCTAATGTAGCAACTCTCAACCCCGCCCTGCCTCAACGAGAAAATTTTAACTCAGAGGATCTGTGGAGCAGGTGTTGAAGTGTTGTACCCTACACATCATATTTCTCCTTAGTCATTCCCTTTCTCTTCTACCAGGTTTGCTTAAAATCTTGATCACCAACTACTTCTCTTGCTTACGGTTGATAGGAAACCGACTTTTTTCTTCCCTCTCCTCTTGATATGGAGCATTCAGAAACATAGTACCAAAGAGATTGCAGAAAACATGCACAATAAAAAAAAAAGACAATGAAACCTGATTTTTCTGGTTTATTGTTAAACATGTTTAGAATTAAGTGTTGAAACTGGCATCTTATATAATGTAATTATTATGGTTTTCCTTCATAATTCAAGTTATTTCTGCCTACTTTTTATCACTTTTCCCCCTATTTAATTTTCTATAAATGTCACTAAAAGTTGAATTATTATGATGGCAATTACAGTTTTGCTTCACCTTAATTATCAGTATTGCAGTAGATGAAATTTTGGAGAGGGGTAGTCATTATTTAAATTAGATTGGTTTTGACTTTTAAGGTTTAACTTATTGTACTTTTGAAATTATGAGTTCAGACTTAATGCTTGTTGAAACTTTAGTGATTTAATTTTTCACATAAATATTTAAATCGTGGGTCAAAAAATATTGGATTCTATTGAGATCTTAGCACAGGGGCTGCATCCACCACGATATGGATGCCACAAGAATTGCATGTGAGATTAGGCAGGCGGTACATGCCTATTCTTTACCTACAGAACATGCCATTTTCTTGCCCATAAGTATCTTGCAGGCAGCATACAGCCATGTGAAGAAGTACTTCACCATTCATCCCTGGATCCGGCACCAAAACAAACACTTTTTGAATTCTAAACACCAAAAGGGACCTCTCTCTAAAAACACACACCAAAACAGACAGTTCACCCATTTGAAACTTGATAATAAAGTATTCATATCAAATTGGCTTAATAATTTCTCATTTTCAGCACAATTATCTAAATGAAATGTTAATTCAAGCAATAACATTATTATCAAGGAAATTTCTAATCTAAATAAAGTAAAATCAAGTCTAGATAGACCATACTACTTCTAATTCATATTCAAGTCAAATATTTCTCGACTCTTATAAACTCTATGCAATTTAAACATCAATTATTATGCTTCCCTAAGGAACTAGACACTGGCGCCACAACTCCTCAAATGACAATGAAAAATACGTCACCCTGGAAGGCATCTTAGAGGAGAGATTTGGTGTTGTGCCCACCAACATAACTTAATTTAGTCTATACACATCACTTTTTTTTTTTGATTTATTTTGTAGGGTTCCTTTAAGAAAAAGTGAAAAAGTGGGGATGCATTGTGGGATCAAGGACTTTTTTATCACTTTAAAAACTTGGGGGATAAAATAGAAAAAAATTATTCTATGAGAGGCATAGATATTAGGTGGCAAACAATACTTGTGTGAGGTACTTTTGTGCTTTGCCAAGTGGATTTTGGGTCCCACTTGCAAGAAAAATGGCCTAAGGTCCGTTTTCCCCCTCTAATCTCTCTCCTCCTTAGTCCAAATTTTCTTCTTATGCTTTTTAAAATTTGCTAATGTAATTTTTGTTATGTTTTTTTGGCTGTTCGGTTTTGTCATTTTTAATAGAAAATATGATAATATAACAATAATATTTAATTAACAAATACAAAATAAAAAATAAAAAAAATGCACTTCTGACATCATCAAAATAAAAAGATACATCAAATTAGAAAATAAATACGAAAAAATCTAATTATTATAAACACAAACACATGAATATGAATCAAGAGTTCAAAAGATTAATATCTATCATAATCCTTTTAAAAAAAATGTATTTATATAGTTCATGTGAATCAAAGTGGTGAATTGTTTACGGACAATTTAATAGTAAATAATAGAGTGAAAATTTCAATTATAATAAATTAATGTATGATCTTCTATAAGCGAACACAAATATGAAAATTTTCTTTTATCTAAGTTCTCATATTTTCTATATATCATTTATAAAATAATTTTTTAAAATAAAACATTTTATGAAATTAAGACACGAGATTTTAAAATACTAATATTTTGTAGTTTCACTTTCTTCAATTCCTTAAAACTTGTCCAAAAATTTAAATTTAAATTTTTCGATACACCCACTATGATTTTTCCTCAAATAATTGATGGGGCAGAAGATGTTATTGTTTCTCGCTTAACTAGAAGTCTTGAGTTCAAGCTTTGAATATGAATTTTTTTTGATAAATAATATATCACTTCGAACAAAATTTTACACAATACAAATCTTAAATAGTCCTGTTTCAATTCATATATCGAATACTAAATAAAAAGTCAAAACAAATATCATACAAAAATAAAATTATGTTAAGAGTTAACAAGTACTAGTAAAAAAAAATGCAAGAAAGTGTTTTGAAGAAAGAAAGAAAAAGTATTAAAAAAAGGGTTAAAAATAGATGAGAAAAAGAAATGAAAGAAAGTGAAATGTGGTCCCATAATATACACTTGGAAGCCAAACAACACCTCATACAACTGACAATAGTTGCACCTCGTGCAGGATAAGTTTTTTCAATAAAATACAAGTCATTTTCTTCCCAACACTTCAAATATTAAATAAATTTAACCCCTCCAAAAGTAAAGTACAATCCCAATATAAAAAAAAATCAATATATTGGGTTATCAGAAAACCCTTTTTCGATGAAACCTCAGAACTTTGTTCTTCAATGTGGCTTTTGATCTTCCATATACCAGCTTTATCGATATCGTAAACCTCCATAAAACACGTTTTCTCCAAGAACCAACCTTTCCATCTTCTATTCTTGAAACCATAAACAAACGTAAGATCCCATAATAGTTCCTGAAGATTTCAAACGAAGTGAATCAGGTCTATTTTGTTCAATTTTCTTCCCCAAGTTCAGTTGAATCTTGTTCATTCTTCTTCCTCTCATGTAAGTTTAATCGTATTTCGAGTAACTTTTATTCCTATTTGATTTATTTTTTAATTGCGGTAGTGTAGTGAAGTTTAGATTTTTGCTTAAACTTTTGAAAATCTGATCCTTTTTAGTTTATGTTTTTGATTCGGCATTGTTAATGACGTTTTGGTTTGAATAATGCATAGACTTTTTTGAAAGTTTTATGTTAGCGATTTGAAAACTTTTATTGTATTTTGATTGATTTTAAAGTTCTATGTTAGCGATTTTACTGTCGATTTCTGTTTGAACTGCTACTTATTTTGCATATTTTTTTAATGTAAGCTCTGATTGTGTTAATAGACTAGTGGTCGATATTTTGATATGACAAATTTGTTTTTGCTTGTATATAGTACAATATGGCTAAAACTAGAGGTGTCATCATTAAACGATCTGGTACTAATGCTTCTAAACATAAGAAAAGAAAGGCTGAAGAAGTTTCCAAAGCTTCAAAAAAGAAAAAAATTGTTGTGGAAGAACATGAGTCAAACTCTGATTCTGATACAATGGCCGAGATTGACAACTACCAGGACAGTAGTGCCGAGTCTAGTGATGATGTTGAATCTAGTAATGATAAAAGTGACAGTGAAGATGAGAGTAGTAGAGATACCCAAACTGGTGATGAGGATGAAGATCCCCTGTCTTTGCCAATTTGTGCAGGAGACATTTCTGTTAAGTTGTATGATTTAAAGACATGGATAGATGAGATAGGATCGTTTCCAGCAAAAATTTCTGTTAGAGCAAGGATGACTGTTTATCACGATTTGATAAATCTTCCAGTTTAAGAAAAAAATTATGAAGATTTTAAAGGTACTTGTTTTGGACACTTGAGGCATATTCCAGAACATTTCAAGTTCAATGGACAAATGGTCCATTATATGTTGTTGCGACGTGTGAAAAAGTGACAAAAAAATACATGAAATTTGATTCTGTGTGAATGATAGGTCTGCTTGTTTTGGCTTAAGAGAATTTACATTGATTACGGGGCTGAATTGCTCAGCATACACCCGTGATGCAAAATTGAAAAAAGTTCTTGTAAAGGGAGAGAAATTTTACTACAAGGTGACTAACAATAAGAACATTACTGCTACAAAGTTGATGCGTTTGATCAAGGGTTCCAAGTTGAATAAGGAGCAGAAGTTGAAGTGCTCTTTTGTTTTGTTCGTTGACACAATGTTGCTTGCCCATGATCGATCTAAAACTGTGGATTCAAGCCATATTAAGATGATGGATGATTTAGATTTCTTCAATAGTTATCCATGGGGGAAAAAGAGTTTTAATTTAACATTGACGTATCTGAAGAATAAAATCAATTTGAAGAAGCAGAGTAAAGTGTTTAATGAAAGAGGAAATGCATCGTATGCTCTGTATGGATTTCCCTGGGCATTTCTGGTACTTCTTATAAAATATGTAGTTGATTTATGATAAATTTTTATATATTTGTGTAGTATTTTATAGTCTCTATTTATTTATTTATTTATTTATTTATTTGTTCTTTTATTAATTTCAGGTTTGGATATATGAGGCTCATCTTGAAAAGTATGCCAAGAAGTCCTTGGATTCTCCTTTGCCCATTCCCCATTTACTTAGATGGCACACCGTAAAAAACGATAATATTATCGAAGGTGATCCATTTAAGTACAAATGTACAAAGAGTTACTTGGCAACATTAAAGCCATATATGGACAAAGTGAAGGATACAATCCTCGATCCTTAAAGGCAAATTTGAAAAGTGTGACTGTCCTTACTTCAACAGTAGAGAATGTGGAGGATGAGTATTTAAGTGATCACAATCCTAATCAATCTTGTGAGAATTCTGTACCAAGTACTTCTAAAGATGAAAATCTGTGTGAGTGTGTTGCATCCCTCGAGCAATCAATGGTGGAAATTATTGCTTATGTACGAGAGGAGAATTTGAGAAGAACTGAAAAGAACAAGAAAAAGAAAGGTAGATAAATTTATATATTATTTATGTAAAATAATTTATTTGTATTAATGCTTAGACACTAATCTTGCAGTAGATGATGACAACTTTTCAACACTAACAGTTGATGACGAGATCCTTTCATTAGCTATAGTCGATGATGATCTTGATGCAGTTGATGAATACTTTGCTGAAGAAGTTGATGAAGTCGTAGAAGAGATGAAGGAAGAGGAGATGAAAGAAGAAGAGAAAGAACAAGATGAAGAGAAAATGACAGAAAAAGAAGAGGAGAAACTGGAGGAGAACGATGAAGAAAAATAAGAGGAGAAGCTAGAAGACAAGAAAGAAAAAGAAAGTGAAGAGGAGAAGCTGGTAGAAAAAAAAAATGAAGCAAGGGGAGAAGAAGAGAAAGAACAACAAGAGGAGAAGATAACAGAGAATGAAGAAAAGGAAAAGTTGGAAGAAGAAGGCTTGGCCACTGATGTGGCAGAAGTGGAAAAAGAAGTTGACGTGATGGGTATTGTGACGGAGCATAATGGTGAGGTTGGTGGTGATGAATAAGACATTTGTGGTTATTGGTGTTTTAAGAGAGTTTTTGAAATAGTTGGTTTTTGAAGACAATTTATTCATGTGATAGTTGAATTTTCCCTGGTTTTGAAGACAATTGGTTTTTGAGATAGTTGTTTTTTTAAGACAATTAGTTTTTGAAATAGTTGGTCTTTAAGAACATGGTTAAAGTGGTTTGTTGTTTTGCTTTTTTGACGAGAAAAATGTACATATGATAGTTTAACATGTTTTTATTATGAATGGTTTTTAGATTTCATATTAATCTATGTTTTAATAGTATGTGATTTTTGCTATCACTGTTGATCTATTTAGTAGTCAATTATCGACAATAAAGTTGTATGTCTAATACTATAGATTGCTATCACTGTTGATCTATAACATTATCGATAAAAAATAAAAGATATAAGAGTGCAATAAATAGAGAGAAATACTTTATTTATTCAACACTACATTCCTGTTACACATATGTTACACATTTCCAAAAAGCAAACACAAAAAATAAACCACACAATATAGTTTTTAGGCGTTTTTCTTTTTCTTCTGCCAAAATCAACCTTTCTTTTAGTTGACCTCTATCTATTTCAGCATCTTTTAGCAACACTTTCAAGTGATTCCTCTACTCTTTGGCTTCTTTTAAGAAAGTTATTAGCAAATCCCTATTTTCTTCGGATTTCCGTAGCTTTTTTAATATTTCAAATTTGGCAACCACACAAGTGACACTTGTTATGTTGATTGTATAACCACAACTCTTCCTCATACATTTCTAATCACCACACCCAATTTATGTGGACTCTTACATGATCATATGACTTGTTTAAACTTATTTAATTGGATAAATTTTAAAAATATAATTATAATTAATTAATTGTTGTCTTTTTTAAATTCTACTAGTTTTGGTCTATATATAAGTGTCATATTCTAGTAGGTGCAATATCGACAAAGCTTTAACATAGATATAAACCCTAATATACCTTACTAATGTCAGAGTGTAAATCTCATTGTTCATACATACACCACGCACATAGAGAGGCATCGATTGTACAAGGGGTCTATATATTTTGACAACAGTAAACATTTCAATATACAAAATTTACAAAGGTATTAAAAGTTCAAATTGCTACTTTTTCAACAATAACATATGATTTTTTGATAATTCTTTAAGGGGTCGTTTGGTAGAGTGAATATTCAATTAATGTTTGTATTAGTCATTTTTCGATTACTTATACTTAGATTATTTCTTATGGATAGTTTGATTTGGTGCA
>JAJOOR010023252.1:0-13829 GCA_036250505.1 Solanum acaule | reverse complement strand
AAACCCCCCCCCCCCCCCCCCCGATCACAAATATCTTCTCTAAGGCCTAAAATATGAACTACAGAAGTAAGGGATAAGATTGCTTACCTTTACGAAA
Organism: Solanum acaule; assembly: GCA_036250505.1. NCBI lineage: Eukaryota > Viridiplantae > Streptophyta > Magnoliopsida > Solanales > Solanaceae > Solanum > Solanum acaule. The sequence goes on along the minus strand of JAJOOR010023252.1, from coordinate 13,732 downwards.
ATTCCTCATGAAAAGCTATTAAATTTGCCTTAGATCACCCTTTTTTTTTATCCAAAACATTCTTGAGTAGCTTACTCAACTATATGATACTTCTATCAAACCTTTACCAATCTAATTTCCTCTATTCTCAACTTTTGGACATCATAATAAAGCATAGCAACTCATTCTTCTTCAAATTGTAGATCCTTGTATAGCACTATTAAATCTCACTAGATAATGTACTCCCCATCCCGTGGTACCTTTTCAGCATGGATGCATGGAATATGAATAACTTGGTGGCAAGGCTAACCTATACACAACTAGCCCTATATTGTCAAGAATCTTAAATAGCCCAATATGTCGAGGGCTACGTTTACCCTTCTTACAGATACTCATCACACCTTTTATTGGTGGCACCTTTAATAAAACTTATTCACCAACTTGAAATGTCATATCCCATACATTGCAATCTGCATACTCCTTGTTTCTACTTTGAGCTACCAACAATTTGGTTTAGCTACCTCTCACCTTGTACTAAGCTTCCTTTACTAAGTCAATGCAGAAACACTTCACCTCACATGCTTCAAACGACCGACTAATAAATCTATATCCCCTCCTTAAAGTGTCTCAAAGGATGTCGTATTTATATTGAAGTGATAAGTATTTTTGTATGAGAACTCGCATAATGGTAAGAAATGATCCCAATGGTACCAATTAAATCATACTTCTCCAAAGCCTTAGGAAGACCCACAAGGAAGACCATGGCTATTATTTTCTGCTTTCATTCAAGAATGGACATCCCTTGAACAAAACTATGTAGGCCTTTAGTCTCATATTCCACCTGTGGACAATTCTAACACTTGGATACTTACTCCATTGTGTTCCTCTTCAATCTAGGCCAACATAGAGTTGCCTCAAATTCCGAAACATCTTGGTTAGACACGGATGAATCAAAACCCATGAATCATGATATTCTACCAACACGTTTTTAATTAAATCATCAATCTGAGGAACGCAAACCCATGAACTAAGACTAAGAACCCCACACGCATCAAGGGTGAAATCTCGGGCCTCTCCAAACACCACATTGTTTCCGACGCATTTATGTTATTTCACACTGATATGAACTGAAACTGGAGATTTTAATTGTTCGAAAATGGAATGCAAAAATAGGGGAAACAAAGTTCAGATTCTACCTCACCTTGTCTACTATAGAGACTGACACACCACTATCACGACTACTTCCATAAGAGAAAAACTCCCACTATAGTGGCCTAGTCGCGCTATGGCAGCCTTGACAAGTTCAGTCCAGAAATTTTCTAAAATAAGAAATGTTTTCCATTTCCTTATCCCTACCAACTCTTGAAACACATAACTATTAATAATATAATCCCAAGATCAATCCAAAATATATGTATCCCAGATATGTGCATCATATAGTCAACAAAAACCCAGGATCATATCCAGCAACATATAATTAGGCACTTAACACCACCTTCTCACAAAATTAATTATGAATAACACTAGAAAGTAGTGCATAATATCACATTCTCACTATCATACCAGAAAAGCTTCTTTCCCATGGTTCCCAACTAATACCGACTATTCTAAAATAATAGTTTCCTCACTATCAGAATTTATCCTTTTCCCTTACCATTTGTACCAATGGTAAGTATGTGCCAATTTAACACGACACTTCCAATCAATAACATAACCATTAAATTATAGGTGTGGACTATACCAAAACATGTTCAGTAAATAACATAGAAATTTATCATTAATTCATCACAAATAATCAATTTAAGTACTTCTCTTGTCGATAATATCATACAAATACAAGAAATTACACTTCCCTCACATATAAACATTCAGGCAATACAATGCACAAAGTAACAATCATTAAGTTATATCAAGTTCATTACCTCTTATTCGTATCATTAATGACCACAAACTGACCATACAAGCATTCACATGACTCTTAAAGCCAGATACCAATTGGAACCTTCCTGGTTCTAATCTTTCCTTGCTTGTGTCCCTTCAGTTGTAACAATGGAATCTAGTTTACCTCGTCGAGAAACCAATAGGAATCTTGAGATACAATTGGACTCAACTCATATGACAAGAGACATACCACACAAAAGGAGTGAAGAAGTGACACAAGTTTCTAAAATGATTTATAGCCTGATGATCCAACATGGACTCTAATTACAAATTGTCACGATCCCTTAACCCCAAACTTAACGTCCGACATGATCACACATGTGGGCTCTGATACCAAAATGTCACGATCCCTTAACCCCAAACTTAACGTCTGACATGATCACACATGTGGGCTCTGATACCAAATTGTCACGATCCAACCCACTTGTCATATGTGCACCTACTCTAACACCTAGATAGGAGAACCATTAACCCCAAACATAAGATCCCACATGATCACACATAAATCCATATATGAGTCCAACTCACCTTTTAAGTAACGTGGACTACTCAAGGGTTCATAAAATATCATTTGTAGTTTTTGACATGAAAATATGATCAACTTAAGAACCATCCCAACATTTAAACACAAACCCATTCATTCATGGACCAACACGTGACAAATATAACACAATAATCAAACCAAGTTCTCTAATGAGACCCATACACAAACTGGTAGTATATTGGTGTGGTATCCAAGTCAACCATTGTGAGTACATACCGGCGTGGTATCCGAGCCAACCATTAGTATTTTTTCTTAGTATGGTACCCGAGTCAACCATTAGTATTATCTACTAGTATGGTACACGAGAAAAGTAGTAATCACAAACAACATGCACAATCAAAATCACAATGAACAACCACACTCGAAGCCATAAGTAAATTAAACAGGTTCATTGGATGAGATTATATACATGAAGTCATTTCACATTCACACTTTATTTCCCGAACATGCATTACACAAACATATCACATGGAACAGTCAATATGAACACACATATACATATATACAGCTATATATCAATAGCCCAATATTGGATCCCATTATTACTACACATTCATTAACAGGAAAATACCTCCCTAGTCCCATCAGTTCCCTTGATTATCATAAGTCCCAGAAATGGCTATAACTCAGTAATTTCATAATACTTAACCTTAAAATCACCACCAAATCACCCCAAAAAGAAAATTCAAGGTTAACAATCAAGAACTAGAAAACCTAACCTTTATTCATTATCTTTCCCCACTTTAACAACAATAACAATAACATTTAGCCTTCCAGACTCCATACACAAAGGCCTATGCATGAAACCTCTCATCCATCTACAAGAATAATATGAAATAGAATACAAGTCTAACTATTCAATTAAGAAAACAGAGCCTACCTGAGCACCAAGCAACTGCTGTAGTCTGATTGCAAAATTTGACTCCTTTTGTGAGGCTTTTAGCTTCTTCTTGGTCAAAAATAATAATATAATACCAAATCAATTACAAATGGCCTAAGTATTTCAAAACTATATTATAATCCAAAGCTCTAGGCTAACCTCATGATTTCCCCGCTATTAATTTATCAAGATTACCAATCTCATGATTACTCTAATGCATTATTATAAATATAATCAAGAATTGCCTCTTTTATGAACAACTGAAGGTCTTACACCCTAAAATCCTCAAAAACCTGGATTTTCTTCACCTTAGAATGAATTCAAACCCTTACATAGGGCCATGCATATTTTTTTCTAAGGCCTAGTAAGTAAACTACAAAAGTAGGGAATCATATTGCCCACCTTTATGAAGATTCCACATGAAAACCTACTGAAATTTTCACTAGGTCACTCTTTTCTCCTCCAAAAACTTTCTTGGGTGATTATGGTTGATTTTAGGGGGTTTTCTACATTTACAATGTCTTATCGCGCTATAGCACCCTAAATTGATTATTTTTTCTTCTTTTACTCTTAAAGATAGGACAAACCATTAAAATAAGCTTTTTTAAGCTTTTTTTTTTATCAAGGGTAAGCTTAAGAAAAAGTGCATATTTTGTCTTCTAATTTAGTGTTTGCTGGAATCGAAAATGTGTGATGTCTAGATAGAAGTACAGATCTACAATTTTACTTAGATTTATCCAATCTCAGCGATTTTCCATCAACAACAATTCAAGTAAGTCGATATGATACAACAATAGAGATATTGGAGTTATACTTACCAGATAAAACAAACAATGAATTTTTTAGGCTCTTGATGGGTGTAGATCTAGATTTCCTCAAATCACCTTCTGTAAAAAATGATGAACTATACTTTTGAGGATTCAAACATAGATGGGGAATTAATCAATCTTGTGAGATACAACCCTTTAAAGGATAGATCCAAGAAAGGAAAACTAGTTATTGATGAAAAAATTACCTAGGAGAGTTAATTTGACATGGTGAACAAGCATTGATTTCTCTTCAACAAGTGTAAAGGCTAAGTTTCATTGGTTTGGTCGCATGGATTCATCGTGAAAGCTTTAAACTCTCTGTTATCTCCGGAAGCTTCTCTGATGCTTTGATTGTCGGACTTTTCACTAGAAGCATCTAGTGTCTCTGTGACTTCATTTTTAGGTTTGCGTTTCTTGTTTTGGTTCTCTGTTTAGTTTTCCTACTTTTTTATTTTTTCTCATTTTTGTTGGGCTTTGGCTTTTGGGCCGATCCTTTGTATAGTTTTTTTGTTTTTCTAATCAAATTTTGACTCAATGGGTATTTCAATAAAAAAAAAAAAAGGTGCAACATGACCATATCACATAGGAAGTTGTCACAATCTTTAATGAAGTATTAGCTAATTGTCATGAACTGCCACTTCGTCATCCCACTTATGCATAAAATCAATGCATAAGTGATCTAGTCTAAGGGGAAAGGAGCTAGATTCTTTGAAAGGTTTTTGGAAGACTGTAGAATACTCAAGAAGAATTCTTCGAAGGTTTTAGAATTCTCTAGGCTTGTAGAGAATTCTAGAGGGACTAGATTGAAAATATATTGAGACTTGTATAGTAATTTTTGTTTATACTTTAGCCCTTAGAGGAGATTATATAAATAGAAGCGCTCTCATTTTAAACTCAGCCAAGCAAGTGTAAAGCATTCTCCAAGCAATACAAAAAGTCGTATTACAATTTTAAGACCTTAGTTGAAAATACCTTTCCTCATTCATGGGGATCTAATACATCATGGTCTGGGTGCGAGTGGCATTTCACCCCTAACCACAACTCACTCGCTGATTCTTCAACATCTCCCTAAAATATAATATTTGGAAGTTGGTAAAGACCCGCCCCTTGTTTCAATCAGAATGAGTCCCCGAGACCCCGGGACATTGGGATAACTTCAAGCCCCTTAGCTCGCTTGTATCGGGGGGAGCTTACTTCACTTCTTTTCTTTAAGTCACTTGCCAAGCAAGCGGGGCTGAGTTTGAAGAGGATCATTTTGGGATTGATGTCCTCTTGGAATCATGGGAAAAATCTACGGAAACGGGCACGTAAGTTTCCATACCAAGGCTCAATCCAATTAAGTCCGTAGCGTCTACCAATTTCGCCATATCCCCCTTTCTTTTTGTTTTGAGATTAGGATCTCGTTGTGATTTCATTCCTTTTTATTTTTCTTTCATTTATACTGGAACCATTGAATTCATTAGATACCGATTCCTATCTCGAAAACGCGTTTTCTTCTCTTTGATTTTCTTAACTATCTTCTATAGGAGACCCTTTTTTTGTCCAATCAAAAATGATTTTATCATTTCGGAATCCGCAATTCAATGTAGACGGATATATACCCGATCTATATGTCTCGCTTCCTGTCATTTTGCCATTCAATTTGGAATACTTGAACGATCGATTCTTGTTTTTTATCTTCACGTTCCCCTGAAAGCGGAGGAATGTCTCATTAGTTATAACTAACCATTCCATTAAACAATTAGAATTTGAAATAAATATAGAATGAGAGATATATATAATATAGAACTGTAATAAAAAGTATTTCAAATGCCAAAAAAAGAAATGAAAAAGAATATTTACCATTCAATTCAAATTGGAAATCAAAGAATATTAACAATATTTACAATCACTATTTAATAATATTAGTATTAGAATTGTGATAAATCAAAATTCTAGATCGCTATATTAATCCTTATGCTCTAGAATATTCAATAGAATATTGACTAGTTAATAACTAAGATTCCAATTCCAGTAGTTTAGTCAATTATATGCAGTTTCTTTCTTCATTGTCTTATTGTTCTATGTTTGGAAAGACTTACTTGAGCTTATAAGATCATAAAAGATTCATCACCAAGTTATCAAGTGTCACATAGAGCATTAGTTGAAGTCTAAGTCCATGACAAAGTGGTATTAGAGCCAGATTATTTCTAAGGGAATGGCTAATGAGGGAAACATCAACGCTGCTAGCACCACCAACGTCAGGTCGGATGGTGGAAAGAAGCACTGAAAGGAAATGAAGCACCTTAAGAGTAACGAAAAATTATTGCTCAACCCTACACCAAGCGAAGCTCTAACATCTCACCCATTTTTTATCACTGAAGTGAGTAATGAGGAACGTGGTGAGGAGCCCATTAATGTCACGCCTGGAGTAGAGAGGATTGTGAGGGTTGACACGGTGAGACATGTTGTGTAGATCTTTGGCAAGCACTTGAACAAGGTTAATGACAAGTTTAAGACTCTTGAGGACTTCACCCTTCAAGAGAGTGACAATATCCACAAAGATATAGAGATGTGTATGCATGTAGAATATGAGATGAGGGAAATCATCACATCATTGGAGTGTCGGCTCATGAAGGCATTAAGCACAATTGAAACAACGAAGGTTTAGATAGAAGCTTGAGGATCTGTGATATCCAATGGAGATAGGGAGGCCAATATTTAAGCAGCCAAACCACCAATATTCAAAGGCATTTGTTATGCACAAGCGGTAGTGAATTTCTTGTGGCATTTGGGGAATTAATTTAAGTGCAACAGGGTGAAGAGTGATAAGAGAAAGATCAACACAACAGTGTTGTACCTCTCGGAGATGGCCATGTTGTGGTGGAGGCGAAAGGAGTCAAAAATAGGGAAGGGACATTGCACCATCAACACATAGGAGAAATTCCAAGTGGAGTTCAAGAAGGATTTCTTTCCTAACAACATCATCAATGAGGCGAAGAGTAAGTTTAGGGAGCCAAAGTAGATAGGCAGCACACATAATCAATAAAGAATTTCACCACTGTCATGCTCTATATTCTAACCCTCATATATGAATATATGTTCTTCCACTTCATGGATGGGCTGAAATATTAGGCCATGAAGGAGTTTGAATGCCGACAGGTTAGGACTATTGATGAAGGTATCATGCAGGACGAAGCTTTAACGGACTTTAGGGACAAAAAACCCTGACCGAGCTAGAAGAGAGGAGATGAGAGATAGTCATGACCAATGGTGGAGATATGGTCATGACCCGGGCTACCCCCTAGGAGTGACACGGCGTACTTGACCCCGAAGGGGTCTCATACAAGTCCTTAACGTATCAGCATTACATAAGACATAAGAATAATGCGGAAAATTTAAAACTTTTACAATAGAAGTTCAATTTCCTTCATATATGAAAAGTAAGAATCTAGACTTGTCTCATTACACCATCTAAACATAGGAATATGAAAGTAGGGACTTAGCCCTTACATCAATAGAAACTCTTATCATAAGAAGTACAGTATAGTCTTTAACTAAGAAAGTAAGCTAGAACTAAAATCAATAGCATCTCTCCCTCGGACTTGAGGACTCACCAAACTTGGAGATAACAATCCAAGTTTCATGAAGAATGGACTAAGTGCACCTCAACGGCCGGAACCTACACTCATAGGAGATGTAGAAGAGAAGGGGTTAGTACAAAAGCACTAACTATGGAAACATGCATAAAAATCCTTAAATATGCAAAAAGGGACATTTTTTTGTAAATCATGCATTTGTCAAGTTAAAAACCATTTATTCACATAAAGACATAACACAAGTCATAATATCACATTCACATAAACCTTCATAACATAATGGAAATATCACCTTAGCAACCCTAAAAGCATACTTGTGCAATGTATAGTTGGCATCCCATAATACCAACTATACTAAGTATCCATTTAGAATCACCTTGGTGACACATATCAACTTTAGACCTCATCATAATCCATAATCATACATAAGGAATAGTCATACTCATTCCATATACATTAGCAGAGTCATACCATAACAACAATCCAATCAACATATATCATACCTTCATTTCTTACCATAGCATAATGAACCAACCCACAATCCCTTTCAAAGCTCACTTGTGCAATATAAAAGTGAAGTCCCATACCCCCACTCCTTCTAAGTAAACTTATCAAGAAATCACAAGTATAGTTCAAGTCATATTCATTATCTTATTACATAGGGAGAATAGCAATAACCAACATAGACCACGTGAGCTACATGGAATCCGGTGTCATATAACCCCACACCGAAAGAAGGCATCCTACTTGCCTAAGGTAGAACTAAACATATATAGCTATAATGTGGATCCACTAGCTAAGACCTATGCGGGCACATAGTTATGGGATAGGGAGATTTCTTCTAGAAACACGGCCTATTGTATTAGCGGGAAGGTCTCTACCTCATTTTACCATATCCGCTCGGTGCTAAGCATTATTATCCAATTTATACTTAGTTAAGGTGCATTGCAATTTCATATGTAAAACGGTACATTACCCTCCATTCAAGTCAACTCATACATAGCTCATTGATTCATCATAGTGAGAACTACCTTTCACCCTTAGAATCCTCATATAGTCATCCAAGACAATTCATACCTAGTCATAGGATCTTCACCATTCAAGTGGAACATAACTTCATACATAGATACATGAAAAGTAAGCACCTCCACCTTTCAAGTCGATCAACAAATCATATATGAGAATCTTAAACATAGAATACCTTCTTACATTGCGTTCAAGGCTATACTTCAAGATTCGACACTTACCATCTACCCTTCAAAGGTCATAAACCATATCTTACAATCATATATAGAATTAGTACTTTAAGCATGCAATAGACAAGATTAATAGACTAAATTAACATACATACAATTCTAAATATTCATATTGCATCGACTAACCCATCTCAATTTCATAAAGTTGGGGTCATGGGGAAACACATGGGTTCATGGGAAATTTCACAATAAAAACCCTCATTAAACATTATATACATCATAATATAAGACAATTAACATAAGGAAATCGTTTTTAAGAAGAACCCATGGATAGAATCAAAACCTTAGTTTTTGGACAAATTCCCAATTTCGAAATTAGAAGTTGAAGGACTTCATGGAGAAAGAAATTCCATGAATGAAGGTTCACATACCTTAATTGAAGCTTTGCCACGAAATTGGAGTGGAAATCTTGGAGCTTGAACCCTAATCTTGAAGCTTTTGGTGTTCTTCAATGGAGGAACTTGTAGAGAGAGAAATATTGAGAGAAGTGGGTTTTGGGAGAATTATTTGGGTGTTTGTGTTTTTGATTTGAGATTCGGTGAAAAAAAGACTTAAAACAATATATAAACCACCCCCTAAAATACCCAAAACACCCCCACACTAGTTGGACTTAAAAGGGAAAAGTCCCATTTGACCTTTATTTAATGGTCCCCGTAAGGGACTAAGGACACTTATACGGTCCGTGAAGAGCACCACGGGCCGTGGTGCTGCCCGTGGTGGTGGAGGCAGTAGCTATTTTTGGTGGCCAAGCCTACCCATGGCCAAGGCAAGACCACGGAGTCTCCCACGATCCGTGGTAAGGACCACGGTCCGTGGTGATGGTCGTTGTAATGACTTGGTCTTGTGAAGGCATGTCCTTGGCAAGGCCTTAGAGCCTTGGTGCCAAAGTTACCTTTACGACCACTTGCACAGTTCGTGAGGTCCACCACGGGCTGTGGTGTTGCCCGTGGTTTTTGAGGTAGTAGCTACGATGTTTTGTTGCCACTTTTCATGGTCGAGGCAAGTCAACGCCCACCTTCGCGAGCTGTGGTGTGGACCACGACTCATGGTCCCTCTCGTGAAGGATGGGGCAGTAGCTCATTCTAGGGGAAGCCTTGGTCTCTAGGCGTTGGCTTGGCCCTTTTGCCATGGCACTTGCCTCATATCATTGACCCCTTAACCACATTTTAACCCTAAATGTTTTACTAAAAGTTCGGGGAGTCATTTTAATAATTTTAATCATACGTTTAGGCTCTAGTTTGACCAAGCATATTCCGAAATGTTACAATATGTCCCCCTTAGGAATATTCATCCTCGAATGACACTCTAAACACTTCTAGGGGAAATAACGACTCGAGACTAGCAGCCCAACAAGCAATATACATAAGAGAAATGCAAAAAGCAAAGGAGGAAACATCTACTCCATTCTCAAATCATAACTATGCATTACAAGGAAGTAGGAACTACATCCACAACCCAACATGCAAAAAACTCATCATTTCATATCACATAAGGAGGAACTACCTTCTCCAACTTAACTAAGCTCAACATAACATAAAAGAGCCATTTTTCATCGAAACCTAACTAAGCATGTTCAATACAACATCTCATGAAGTCAAATACACCATCATCATACTAAAGTGCAAACCAACCATGAGGAACATATAAATCATGGAAACTCAAGATACATAAACATGAATTCTCACAAGAACATGTACAACATAAAGGTAATCATGAAAAGCTCAACAATACCCATGACTCCCAATACACAACAAACTAAAAGGAACTACTAACCTCAACTTTGACTAGGAGAAGAAGGACAAAGATGAGGATAACGGGACTTCATATCGTCCTTGGTCTCCCAAGTATCACTCTCAACTAAGTGATTCCTCCAAAGAACTTTAACGGAAGCTACTTCTTTATTCCTCAACCTCTTCACTTGCCGGTCCAAAATCTCAACTGGGACCTCTTCATAAGAAATGTTCTCATTAACTCCTATACCTTCTAAAGGAAGAATGGATACCGGATCACCAATGCACTTCTTGAGCATGGAGACATGGAACATCAGGTTATCCGGAGCCAATTTGCTAGGTAAGTTCAATTCATAAGCAACATTTCCAACACGTTTCAAAATCTCATAAGGGCCCACATACCGGGGACTAAGCTTCCCCTTTCTACCAAACCTCATTACCCCTTTCATAGGTGATATCTTAAAGTAGACCCAATCACCTACCTTAAAATCTAGATCCCTCTTTCGATTATTGGCATAGGATTTTTTCCAACTTTGAGTCGTCTTTAACTTATCTCTAATAAGTCAAACTTTTTCGATGGCTTCACAAACTAACTCGGGACCAATAAGGGAAAACTCACCTACTTCAAACCAACCCACCGGAGACCTACACCTTCTCCCGTATAGTGCTTCAAACGGAGCCATAGCAATACTTGAGTGGTAACTATTGTTGTAGGCAATCTCTATCAACGGTAGATGGTCATCCCAATTACCTTTGAAATCAATAACACATGCCCTCAACATGTCTTCTAGAGTTTGAATGGTGTGTTCAGCTTGACCATCCATTTGAGGATGAAAAATGGTACTAAGCTTCACATTTGTACCAAGCCCATTTTGCAATGCCTTCCAAAAGTGAGAAGTAAATTGAGTACCCCTATCCGAAATGATGGACAACGGAACCCCATTCATCCTCACTATTTCCTTGAGGTACAACTTAGCATTGTCTACCACCGAAAAGGAAACCTTGACGGGAATGAAATGCGCTGATTTGGTCATCCTATCAATAATGACCCAAATGGAATCATGTTGCCTTCGTGTATAAGGCAAACCCACAACGAAGTCCATATTGACATCCTCCCACTTCCAAGTGGGAATATCTATCTCTTGCGACAAACCTCCCAATTTTTGGTGTTCGGCTTTGACTTGTTGACAATTCGGACATTTGGCCACAAAACCCGCTATGTCTTTCTTCATACCATTCTGCCCATAGACTTCCCGTAAGTCACGGTACATCTTGGTGGCTCCCGGATGAATAGAATATCGCGAACCATGAGCCTCTTTAAAAATTTGTCCTCTCAAATCATCTACATCCGGAACACACAACCTACCTTAGTACCTAAGCACCCCATCTCCCCCTTGGGAGAAAGCCTCAACGGACTTGTTGAGTACCGATTCTTTCAATTCCATCAAAATAGGATCAAGGTGTTGCTTAGACTTCACATCAACTACTAAGGAAGATTTGGAACTATGATGAACCACGAAACCACCCTTTGGTGAGTCAACTAGTTGGACACCTAACCGGGCCAACCTATGCACATCATGGACTAACTCCATTTTCTCATCTTCAACATGGGCCACACTACCCATGGACATTCGACTTAAAGCATCCGCAACCACATTGCCTTTGCCGGGGTGGTAAAGGACACTCATATCATAGTCTTTCAAAAGCTCCAACCATCTTCATTGTCAGAGATTCAAGTCTTTTTGGCTAAATACATATTGAAGACTCTTGTGATCGGTAAACACATCTACATGCACCCCATAAAGGTAATGTCTCCAAATTTTCAAAGAAAATACTATGGCTTCTAATTCAAGGTCATGGGTCGGATAATTTTTTTCATGGACTTTGAGTTGCCTTGAGGCATAGGCAATCACCTTACCATGTTGCATGAGGACACAACCCAAACCTACTCGAGAAGCGTCACAATTTACTACAAACCCATCGGTACTATCCGGTAAGGTCAACACCGGAGCGGAGGTGAGTCTAACCTTTAATTCTTGAAAGCTTATCTCATAAGCGCCCGACCACATAAACTTTGCTTTCTTTTGAGTTAAGGCCGTCAATGGAGAAGCAATGGAGGAAAAACCCTCCACAAATCTCCTATAATAGCCGGCTAATCCCAAAAAGCTTCTAATGTATGTAGGAGTTAGAGGCCTAGGCCAGCCCTTGACCGCCTCCATTTTCTTTGGATCTACCTCAATACCCATGCCCGACACAATATGCCCAAGGAAACTTTATGAGACAAAGAAATAGGACATCTCCTATAGACTCTTTTTGCCACTACCGAGTCACCAACCAGGGTAGAAACCAAAAAAGGTTCTTCTAATACATCGGGGAGTATTTAAAATTTCATGGCCACAAAAGGTGTAACAAACGACAAAGTCGCACTGGGGTCTAACAAAGCATAAACATCAATAGAGAAAACTTGTAACATAGTGGTCACGACATCCGTAGAGCTCTCTTGATAAATGGAAGCATAACATGCATGCAACCAATCCATTCCCAAAATTATATCAAAATCAAGCATGTCTAATTCTAATAAATCAACCAAAGTAACTTTATGAGACAAAGAAATAGGACATCTCCTATAGACTCTTTTTGCCACTACCGAGTCACCAACCAGGGTAGAAACCAAAAAAGGTTCTTCTAATACATCGGGGAGTATTTAAAATTTCATGGCCACAAAAGGTGTAACAAACGACAAAGTCGCACTGGGGTCTAACAAAGCATAAACATCAATAGAGAAAACTTGTAACATAGTGGTCACGACATCCGTAGAGCTCTCTTGATAAATGGAAGCATAACATGCATGCAACCAATCCATTCCCAAAATTATATCAAAATCAAGCATGTCTAATTCTAATAAATCAACCAAAGTAACTTTATGAGACAAAGAAATAGGACATCTCCTATAGACTCTTTTTGCCACTACCGAGTCACCAACCAGGGTAGAAACCAAAAAAGGTTCTTCTAATA
>JAJOOR010023251.1:0-13639 GCA_036250505.1 Solanum acaule | reverse complement strand
GGGGTCTTGGCTGCACCCAAAAGACCCTTAACACCACCACAACACCCTCCGATAGGGCCGCTTCCTTGAAGATAAGGGAGGCAAGGAGCCAAGCCAGATGTAACCTCGCCGCAGCTCAGTGCCTCTGCATGGGGTGCAACCACCACCATGCACAAAAGCACAAAGCATGCAATTTTGCCAAACATTTCCATTGTTACAAAAATTGAGTAAAGATCGACAGAAATAGTAGAGGATGATATAATACTACAAATGTATTTGTTTTGAGTGTTGGGTGCAAAAGCTAGTGACAACTTTGGGTATTTATGGAGAGGAAATTTGGAGCAAAATTAATGGAATTAAGAATGAGAGAATTAGTTGGGAGTTAAAAGTTAAATCAAATGAGGGTACATAATAATTAGGGAGGTGCCTATAAAGTCAAGCTTAGTTTGTTACGTGACTAATGTTTATTGAACCACGCTATACACGATTTATGGCCTTGTGAAAAGCCAATCCCATAGAGACAATTGTTCTGGTACTCAAAATACCTTTTTCTCTTCTTTACTTGGTACATCTATAGTCGCGGAGCCAGAAAATTTGAATATCTCATAATTTTCTGAAAAAGAGTGTGTATTGGATTGTACTTTGTCTAAGATGGCTCTACTCATCCATTCATTCTATTAAAAAGAGATGGTCCAAAGTAATTGTCGGTTTTTTATTAAAAATAAAATAAAATACGAGGAGAGAAGTGGTATTAAATAAAGAAGAGTGATAAATAAGGAGAATAGTTGGATAGAAAAAAGTCAACATGAAATTGATCAAACAATGTCTCGAGCACAAACTAAGGAGAAAGAGTACCATACTATTAGATGTGGAAATATTATGGAACATGAGTTAACTTCGAAGCAAATGAGTCATCTTTGTTTGTCATGGTAGCATTAAATACTTTTATCATTTTATAGTATCGGGGAAAAAATATTTTAAGCACTTGATTTAAAGATAAACATACAAATAAATCAAAAGTCATAAGTTAAAAGTTCGAACTATATTTGTTTTGACTATATAAGAATATAATGGGGACATATACATAAGAACAGATGGATACAATGGATTCATAATTTCTTTTAAAAATTGAATTTAAGGTGTAATGTTTATTTATTTAAATAAATAAATTTGGTTTCATGACTTTTTATTTTAAAAAGTGAGTTTAAGGTGTAAAATTTATTTAATTAAATAAATAAATTTGGTTTCATGACTTATTTTTTTAACAAAAATGAGTTTAAGGTGTAAAGTTTATTACTTATTTATAAATGATTAATTATTTTTCGTATGTTCAATACAAATGCTTGTTTCCGGTCAAAAAGATCATGAAAAAAGTATACAAAATAAGTAAATCTATAGCAAATAAAAGAATTTCATATTGTTAAAAATTAAATTCAAATCAAATTAAAAATAAGTAAAATCTATTTATTAAATTAATTTAATTTGATTTTCAATTTGGATCGGTTTGTAACTAAACCTATCAGATCTTATACACCAATTTGTCAAACCTCATGTCCCTGATTACCCCTTCTTCCATATAAAGAGGTTTAACAACCATCAAAGGATATCGGGGCACGCTATAATAAAACAAATTTTTAACGGTAATAGATATGTATAATGATACAAAGTGTTAATTTTTTTATTAGCATAATAGCATTAGTTAATTATCATTCGGTGTATTGTAGTTATAGGCTTAGAAACATATATAAAGAGTGTTAATTGTCTTTAAAATAAGATATTTTGCGACAATTAAGCTATTATTGTTAATTAGCAGTCGCTAAAGATTATTTTTGGTATAGTAACTATGGATTAAGTTGTTCCTTTCTTAATCAATTGTTTCAGGTTTGAATCCTAGATATGAAAAGATCTTTGATGTGAAGCAATTTCTCTAGGATGGGACCCTACGTGACGTGAATCTAAAATTATCAAAGTTTAATATAGGTAA
Organism: Solanum acaule; assembly: GCA_036250505.1. Lineage (NCBI taxonomy): Eukaryota > Viridiplantae > Streptophyta > Magnoliopsida > Solanales > Solanaceae > Solanum > Solanum acaule. Next base: position 11,676 of record JAJOOR010023251.1, on the reverse strand, counting down.
TAGTCAAACATTAATACAAATATAAAAAAAAAATATTAGAAAGAGGTTTGTTATAAAATAATATATTGTGGATGTCCACTACATCAAGAAGTTACTCCATTACTTCCCTTCATTATGAAGATAATCATAACCTCCATAACCTCCACCTTTATAATCATTATTCTTGTAACCTTTCACTTCCATAACCTCCCCCATTATATTCATGTTTATGTCATGTTTATGACTAACCTTTTGTATGCCTCTATGTTACACTATAAATAGAGGCATAAGGGTTCATATTGTAGAGACTTGAAGATTTGCTGAACACTTAAAGAGTTGGAATAATAAGAAAAGCTCTCATCTGTTGTCTCCCTATTTCTATTGCTTTCTTCTTCTATATTTCTTGTCTTATTTTTCTTAAGTTTTACAACAAGTTATCAGCACAAATGTTCTACCATTGCAACAAAGTAAACAAAAGAAGGTAAAATAATTGTGTTTATTTTTCTCTCGGGAACAAGGTAAATTATTGTGGAATCTATTTTATATTTTACTTGTGAACAAGGTAAATGATTAATATTATTGTTATTGTGCATTTTTTTTCATCTATGACTATACTTTCTTTTGTATCTGAAACTTATTTTATATTTTATTTATGATTATGCTCATTGTTTTGGTTGTTACATAATCTTTTAATTTATTTTATTTTGTGTGTGAAATATTTTGGGTTCACATGAAAATTGAAAAAAAGGTGGTGGTAGTGAGTAGTTTTATTTTAGTGTAATTGGAATTATTATTTTCTTAGTGTGCAATTGATTCTATGATTTATATATAACGGCAATTCACTACCTTAATAATTATGCACCAAACATAATATAATATAAATGTTATATGTAACTCTCTGTTTTGACAAGTTTAAGATATTAGTACATACTTTGTTGAGAATATTTTTATTGTGTTTTTTTCTTCTATATTTTATTATGCATGTTAATCACAAAGTGGCAATTTGTTCTATATTTTATTGTGTATGTTAATCACAAAGTGACAATATTTTTTTAAGGCTCAATGGTGAGTGCTATTATATTTGACTTATTATATCATTGATTGATGAGGGTAAGACGAAGGATTCAAGTCCTATCGCACCAAGAAGCTAATACATCAGGTGAGAGTCCTGATGCATCATGATAATAAAATGTTGGGTTGAGTTCCAACAAATAATGACCTAAAATGCCTTCTTATGGATAAGACGTTGGGTTCAAGTCCCAACATAATATAATGATGATGTAATGATGACTGAGCAAATTGATATGCTCTTGATAAAAGTCATGAAATCCGCTCAATTGATTTTTTTCATTCTCTTATGTGAATGTGGTAGCAAGGCATAATATGTCTGAAAAATGACAAGTGGTTAAATGGATGTGGTAAAATGTTAATGGTCATCATTGTGGTAATTAAAAGGAAGAACATTATGGGTTCTAAAGATATTCCTTCAAATGTGAAGGTAATTTTGTCCATTAAAGAGGTATAAGAGGTTATTGGACACACTGTTTCTTAAGATGGTCCCTCAAATGTGAAGGTAATTGTAAAGGTAATTTTTATCCATCAAAGTGGTATGAGAAGTTATTGGGCACATTGTTATTGGTGCAACACAATTTGAAAAGTTTTGTAAATCCTCCATCAAAATAAAGGAATACAAAGTGGTAGTACAGTTGGTACATTTAACCTCTTAAAGTGATGTTGAGATGAGTCACATAAATTTGATAAATGAGAAAGCATGCATGACAATGAGTTTCTAATAAAAACTTATGGAGCATGTTCAAATGGTTATGCTCAATTTCTTAAAAAAAATGTGACTTGTGTTCTTATGGATAAGAACATGTTCATGTATTGTTGGATAAATGTCACATCTCATCTCTACGGGAGGTTTGAGAGATTGAAAAGAAATATTTTGACATAAATGGTCATTTAGTCATATACTTTAAGTACTACACAAATATTGTGGTATGTTAAATTATAGAAGGACAAAAGAAAGAAATAATTCTTTCTTATAAAGGTTGTGGCCATGATCAAAATAATTATTGTTGTGTGGCAACACAAATTTGTCATTGGTTGTCCAAAAATATATCTTGCATGTGATAATTTTAACCATGACAATAAAAATAATTTTCTCCTTGAAGGAGATGGTTACCATAAGAATGGTTGTGTGAAATTTGTGGTAGTACACAAAATTAATTGAAAGTTTCAGAAGGATTAATTTGTTACTATCCAGAAAATAAAATAGTTCATAATATTGAGGTTGTAGTAAGTCTCAAAAGAAACTTTTTAAGTTTCGGAGGAATTGAAAATAAAAATTATTATATTGAGACTGTAAATTACTGAAAGATTAAATATCTTCAGATTACTACAATCAAAGCGGGTTATGAATATTTACATTAAAAGGTTACCCGCCTTTCTCTTGTTTGTTGTATAAAGATATGGGCATGATGAAGGAATCACATGCAAAAGTAAACTATAAAAGTTTACTAGAATAAATATTAGTTGGCATAACCAATTGACCATTCTGGTTCAGATGTGATGCAAAAGAAATTGAGAATTCACGTGACTATATGTTGAAGAAATAAAATATTCTTCAAGAATTCTCATGTGTTGCTTGTTCTCATGATAAAATGATCATTGTACCATCTAAGGTTGTGATTGTATCTCCTGAAATTATTTGAAACATATAAAAAGGTGAATATGGGCCCGTTCACCTGCCATGTGGATCGCTTACTATTATGATTTAATAGATGCATCTATGGTATGGACACATGTGCATTTGTATCAACTTACAAATTGGTTTTTGTAAAGTTGTTTGCTCAAATTGTTAAATTAAGAGCACAGTTCCAAACTATAAAATTATGTTGATAATACTGGTTGGTTTAGCAGAAATTGTTTGCCTCCAATTATAGCTAGACCATTGATTATGAGAACAAATCTCTCAAATAAAATTTGGTATGAGATGAGTTTATTTAACATGTATGCATCAAGCCAACAAGGTTCTCCCATCACAATTGGTTCAGGATCAGAAATCAAATAATTTCCATCTAAAAATTGATATGTGCACATATGATTTTATTGCTCTACCATGCACAAAGATGGATCCCCAAATGAGGTCGGGGGTAAATGTTAGATTTCCTAACATTAGGGGGAGATGCGTTTAGCAGCTGAAAATTATGTGTGAGGTGAATTATCTAGATCCTCGTTTTAAAAAAATGTGAACTTGAAGTTCAAGAGATAATTTATTTGCAAAATATTACAAATAATTTGTCAGATGTATTTGCTAATCCAATATTTTAATTAAGCTGCAAATGCTCCAATAAATAGTCCTTGAAGGACAGAGTCTATGGTACGCATAAGCGTGATAGACCAATCGATTCCTACGTAAAACTCCTTGAGGAAGGAGGGGAGCAAATTATCAAAATGGTCATGATAATGAGGTAAGTGCTTTGAAAGAGAACTACGACAGAACACTTCATAAAACCTTGGCAAAAGTTCAAGTACCTGAAAATGATGAAAAATGAAGAGATCTCGATATGTCGTATTGGAATCGATATCAAAATGACCGTCGACGATATCTTTGATATGAAGTAGCACTCAATCCTATAAAATTTTTATGGGGATCTTAAATTTGAATCTGTCATATAGTGTGGACAGATAAATGATTGGCACTATTCAAGTATATTTTGTTTCACTTAGAAAAGTGATGTTTTTGATCTTATAGTTCATGGATCAAAATAAAATGTCAGTGTGGTACAGATGAATCATTGTGCGAAAGTATAACCGTAAGATATAAAGTGCGGTTTGTGCCTCGGGGCATAAAGGGTTTTCGCAAAAATCCTGACATTATTAAATGGACATATATTCTCCAGTGGTGGATGCAATGAGATTTGTTTCAGTCTGGCAATAGATGAAATACTTGAATATGCATAATGAATGATTATTATGTCTAGCTAGACGATTAAGGTTATGTGAAAATCCTTGAAGGATTTAAAAGGTATTAAAGCAATTCCATTGAGTATCCAATGGTTTTGAAACTGCTTAGCATAGAGAAAGAATCTTTTTGATCTCATGAAAACGATTTAAAATGTCATGTATTAGTGCAATTGGTGCACTTACAGATTGTTGGTTATGCAAATGCTAGAAGATTATTTGATATACATAACAAGTCATATTATCATTCTAGTTATGATAAGAAACTAACAAAGCAAGAGTGACTCAACACATAAAAGATGTGTGATTTTCTTTGCGAAGAAAAGACGAGCTTCAATAAAATTGGAATGATCAATCTCTGACTTAGAAATAATTTGATTATGTAGATGGAAAGTATTTATTTGATCCGCATAAAGGCTCGATCGCAAATAGACTATTTATTTATATATGGAGGCACAACAAAATCTTAGCATTCAAAGTATCAAATCATGCAGAAATAATATTGATCTATAAAGAAAGTCGGGAGTGTGTTTGGTTTGAATCATGATCTATAATATTCAGATAATATGTGATTTTCTTTTGAAAAGGATATTCCAGCCAGCATATACAAAAATGATATATAGCTCAATTGAAGGGAGGATACAATCAAAGGAGATCAGACAAAGTATATTTCACGAAAAGTCTTTTTCACGCATGATCTTCAACAAAATGGTGAGATAGACATTAAAGATCCATTCAAGTGATAATCTTGTAAACTTATTCACTAAAGATTGTCAACATCAATATTTGAGAAGTTGAGATGCAAGATTGAAATGCATCGTTTTTGAGATATCAAGTAAAGTTTTTATCAGGAGGAGAAAAATACGTGTTGTACTCTTTTCCTTAACCATGGTTTTATCCCAATTGAGTTTTTCAGGTAAAGTTTTTAACGAAACAACATTCAAAGAATATTAAAAGATATGTCTACTCATTTTCCTTTACTAGGATTTTATCCCATGGGGTTTTTTTCTAGTAAGGTTTTAACGAGGCATATTATCTATGGGCACCCAAGGGGGAGTGTTATAAAATAATATATTGTGGATGTCCACTACATCAAGAAATTACTCCATTACTTTCCTCCATTATGAAGATAACCATAACCTCCATAACCTCCACCTTTATAACCATTATTCTTGTAACCTTTCACTTCCATAACCTCCCCCATTATATTCATGTTAATGTCATGTTTATGACTAACCTTTTGTATGCCTCTATGTTACACTGTAAATAGAGGCATAAGGGTTCATATTGTAGAGACTTGAAGATTTGGTGAACACTTGAAGAGTTGGAATAATAAGAAAAACTCTCATCTGTTGTCTCCCTATTTCTATTGCTTTCTTCTTCTATATTTCTTGTCTTATTTTGCTTTAGTTTTACAACAGTTTGACGAATATAAGATGGACATTGACAATCTAATTGTTGACTGAGACTGAAGAAATTAATTGCGACAGCAACCAATGAATACTACTTTCTCTGTTCATTTTAATTATTCATAATATTAAAAATATTTTTTTATTCATCCACCTAATTGGCTTATTAAGATGAAATATATATTTTATTTTATCATTACTATTAACTATTTATTCTATTTTATTTTTCAAATTCATTGAGACTATATATATATATTATTTGTTATTTCTTAAGGGAATTGTAAAGCTTCTTATAAACAAGTAAAAATAACAAAGTTTACATACTTCTTCAATTCCCTTTTGAATGATTTATTTGTTTTTTTAAAATAAAAAAAAAAAAAATATACATAGGTTCAAAATAAGCAGTAATTATTAAGAAATTAAAAAGATATTAATTTTTTTTCATAAGTAACTTTTTTCTAGTTTCTTGATATACAAAGCATTTAATAATCTTTCATAATTGATATTTTCTACTAATTAATTTCCAATTAATAATAGGGAAAATTGTAAAAAATAGCAAACAATTAATTCAAATTAAATGTTATAACCACAGTTTGATTTAACTGTAACCCGTAGCAAACAGTTGTCATTCACCTCTCTCCCAACTCAATACGGAGGTCCTCAAAAAGTTTTTTGAGAAAAGAATTTGGGTGCTGCGAGCACCAAATCCATGGGCTAATATACACGAAAAATTGAGGAATTGTGCGATTCCTAAAATAGGGCATGTAAAATGCGGAAATGGGAACGACAAAAATGGTATGAACATGTGTGATGGTTCCCCAACTCAATACGGAGGTCCTCATTATGTTTTTTGAGAAAATTTTTTTGAGTGCTTTGGGCGCCATATCCATGGGCTAATACACGAAAAATTGAGGAATTTGCGCGATTCCTAAAAAAGGGCTTGTTGATGTTGAAATAGGTGCGAAAAAAAATGGTGTGAGCATACGTGATGGTTCCCCAACTCAATACGGAGGTCCTCATTATGTTTTTTGAGAAAAAAAAATTAAGGTGCTCTGGCGCCAGATCCATGGGATTATACACACGAAAAATTGAGGAATTTACGCGATTCCTAAAAAAGGGCATGCAGATAAGGAAATGGGTGCAAAAGAAATGGTGTGAGCATACGTGATGATTCCCCAACTCAATACGGAGATCCTCATAAAGTTTTTTGATAAACAAAATTTGGGTGCTTTGGTCGCCAGTTCAATGGGCTAGTACTCACGAAAACTTGAAGAATTTGCAAGATTCCTAAAAAAGGTCATGTACATGCGGAAATGGGAGCGAAAAATATGGTGTGAGCATTCGTGATGGTTCCCCAACTCAATACGGAGGTCCTCATAAAGTTTTTTGGGAAAAATGTTTGGGTGCTTTGGGCGTCAGATCCATGGGCTAATACACACAGAAAATTGAGGAAATTGCCTGATTTCTAAAAAAGGGCATGTAGATGCGGAAATAGGCGAGAAAAAAAATTGTGTGAGCATACTTGATGGTTCCCAAACTCAAAACGGAGGTCCTCATAGAATTTTTTGAGAAAAAACTTTTAGGTGCTCCGGGCGCCAGATGCATAGGCATTGACACACGAAAAATTGAGGAATTTGCGTGATTCTTTAAAAAGGACATGTAGATGCAGAAATGGGGGCGAATAAAATGGTGGGAGGATACGTGATGGTTCCCCAATTCAATACGGAGGTCCTCATAAAATTTTTGAGAAAAAAAATTTGGGTGCTCCGGGCGCCATATCCATGGGATAATATGCACGAAAATTGAGGAATTTGCGTGACTCCTAAAAAGGGCATGTACATGCGGAAATGGGGGCGAAAAAAATCGTGTGAGCATATGTGATGGTTCCCCAACTCAATACGGAGGTCCTCATAAATGTTTCCAGAAAAAAAAATGGGTGCTTCAGGCGCTAAATCCATAGGCTAATACACACGAAAAATTGAGGAATTTGCGCGATACCTAAAAAAAGGCTTGTTGATGTTGAAATGGGCGCAAAAAAAATGGTGTGAGCATACGTAATGGTTCCCCAACTCAATACGGAGATCCTCATAATATTTTTTGAGAATTAAAAAATAGTTTCTCTGGGCGACAGATTTATGGGCTAATACACACAAAAAATTGAGGAATTTGCGTGTTTTCTAAAAAAGGGTATGTAGACACGGAAATGGGCGAGAAAAAAATGGTGTGAGCATACGTGATGATTTTCCAACTCAATACGGAGGTCCTCATAAAGTTTTTTGAGAAATTTTTTTTGGGTGCTTTGGGCACCAGATCCACGGGCTAATACTCACGAAAAATTGAGGAATTTGTGTGATTCCTAAAAAAGGGCATGTAGATGCGGAAATGGGTGTGTGAGCATACGTGATAGTTCCCCAACTCAATACAGAGGTCCTCATAAAGTTTTTTGAGAAAAAAAATTTCGGTGCTCCGGGCGCTAGATCCATAGGCTAATATACACAAAAACTGAGGAATTTGCGCGATTCCTAAAAAAGAGTCTGTAGATGCAGAAATGTGCGCGAAAAAAATGGTATGAGTATACTGATGGTTCCCCAACTCAATACGGAGGTCCTCATAAAGTGTTTAGAGAAAAAAAAATTGGATGCTTCGAGCGCCAGATCCATGGGCTAATACACACGAAAAAATTAGGAATTTGCGCGATTCCTAAAAAGGGCCTGTAGATGCGAAAATGGACGTGAAAAAAATGGTGTGAGTATACGTGATTGTTCTCCAACTCAATACGGAGGTCCTCATAAAGTTTTTTGAGAAAAAACTTTTGGATGCTCCTGGCGTCAAATCTATAGGCTCATACACAAAATAAATTTAGTAATTTGCGTGATTCCTAAAAAAGGGCATGTAGATGTGAAAATGGGCGCGAAAAAAATGGTATGAGTATACTGATGGTTCCCCAACTCAATACGGAGGTCCTCATAAAGTGTTTTGAGAAAAAAATTGGGTGATTCGGGGGCCAGATCCATGGGCTAATACACACGAAAAATTTAGGAATTTGCACGATTCCTAAAAAGGGGCTTGTAGATGCAAAAATGGACGCGAAAAAAATGATGTGAGTATACGTGATTGGTCTCCAACTCAATACGAAGGTCCTCATAAAGTTTTTTGAGAAAAATAATTTGGATGCTCCCGGCGTCAGATCTATGGGCTCATACACACGATAAATTGAGTAATTTGCCCGATTCCTATAAAAGGGCATGTAGATGTGGAAATGTGGGCAACAAAATGGTGTGAGCATACGTGATGGTTCCCCAACTCAATACAGAGGTCTGCATATAGCTTTTTGAGAAAATAATTTGGGCGCCAAATCAATGGGCTAATACACACGAAAAATTGAGAAATTTGCGCGATTACTAAAAAAGGGCTTGTAGATTCACATCTAAACATCTACATTTTTTTATCACAAACTTGAAAATTCCTTCTTTCTTTCTTAATTAAACTTCGTATCCATTCAAACTATACATTATATAATTTGGAACAAAGAAAATATATATATGTACTCTTATTTTTTTGTGTACAATTTGAATGCACCAATTGGACAAATGACAATCTAGACTTTTATGAAGAGAAGTCCCAAAAATGGTTACACAAACATCATCGGGGAACTAGATTCACTTTTGATAACCGACATGCTTAAGGGGAAAAAAGGCTAGTAGCTTCAGGTTGAACAGAATTATAGAAGCAACTTCTTCAATTCAAGCTCTTGCTAGTATCAAGTTTGAGCATTGCTACGGAGAAGCCAATAAACTTGCAGACTGGCTAGCAAAGATGACGATGAACTCTCAAACTAACAACATTTATCTTTCGACTCAACAACTTCCCAAACTCACAAAAAGGACTTTTTATTATAGTTATAGATAAGAGAAAAGTCCCGAGTATAAGGTCTAAAATTGAGAAGGAAATTTTTTTTTGTTAGTTAGACTTCTCTTCTTGATGTAGTATTGATGGGCAATAAGCTAATTTTGTGTTGTTAGCCCCTTTTCTTATGGATAGTTTCTTTGAGCAAATTTTAGGAATAGCAAACATAAAAATCATATGTGATTTATAGCTACAGTTTTGCTATTTGTAGCAAACTATGTTTGCTATTTGCGCTCCATAGCAAACTATGTTTATGGAGCATCTGATTTGTATAAATCGTAGGCAGACATCTCGTTTATATAAAAGCGCAATGATTGTATGTGTATATCATGTTAGATAATTGTATATATGTAACTACTATGTATATGTATCAATGATTGTGTTTGTATATATGCATAAAATTTGAATATGTATACAATTGAATCGAATTAAAACATTTGTAATTTGTATAATTTATATACAAATTATACATTGTAATTTGTATAATTGGTGTTTGTATGAAGTGAGAAAGAGAGAAAGGCAAAAGAGAACTGGGCTGGAGAAGATTTGTATTTGTATAATTATAAGTGTATAGGACGAAAAGATATGTATTTGAATTTGTATATACAGTTCTCTCTCGCTTTACACAAACACAAACACAATTTATACATTTGTGCTCGTATACAATGAGTGAGGTAAGCGAGAGAGAGAGGTGAGCGAGATTCCAGAGTGGTGAGCGAGATTATCTGAATAACAAAGTGTTTGCTACGAATTAGAATTAAATGAAACTGTAGCTATATCATTTGTTTTGAATTAATAATTTACTATAATGCACAATTTTCTCTAGTTTCTATCCATGTGTTGTATTTAAACTTTTCTGATGATACACAACACCTCCAGTGCTACTGGATATACAAAAAAAAAAAAAAAAGAGAAGTCTCAATATATTTGATAGATAGTTCCTGTGATCAGAGGCGGACCCACCCCTCTAGAGAAGTCTCAATATATTTGAGAAATTGACAAAAATTAGGATATAATTAACGGTGCACTCATGAAAAGCATAGGACTGTCATTGCGTTGCTTGTACAATCTAGAGTATCCACATGCGAGACCTGAGTTTGAATCTAGCTAGAGTGTTATTTCACTTTTTTATTTTAAGTTTATCTTAGAGCTCATGTTTGAGCCAAGGTAATATTGGTGCACCGAAAATCTTCAAATCCCGATTCGCCTATATTGGATTAGTTATTTTTAGCCAATACGACAACTAAAATGGATCGGACGAAATATCATGATGTGAATTAAGGATCTAACCAAAGTCAATATATATATATAGCATTGTTCTTATCAACCAGAGTCGCTTTGCATCCAGGGTTTGAATCGTGGTAAAAGCTTATCTTTTTATTTCTTTTCCGACTTTAAATTTAAAAAAAAAAAAAAACCAGAGTCAATGAAATTTCTTTCTTTTTCTTATCTTGGTGAGGAGCTAGGAATTGGTAGTTATACATGGACAATCATCACAAATCTTTTTCCCTACCTACCATCATTCCAAATATAAGTGATTATTAATTTTCTTGTACACTTAACATTGATATATATATATATATATACTCACACTTCCGTAGTTTCTCTTTTTCTTTAATTATGTATCATAGATTTTGTTGAAGAACTTATGATATGAAACAAATTAAAATATGGTTAATGTATGCACCCATCGATGTAATTTCTCAAATTCCAACGTTATATCATCCTTTTCTTAAGAATTACCAAAATCATAATTAGTGTAAAAATAATTGTACCATCGATGAATAATTAATAGTTAAGAAAAGTTTAAAGAAGAAAATATCATGTATTACTATATGAAGATTGGGTTGCAACACAAGCAACCACCAATGTTCATTACAAGACTACAATATATAAAGTACTCCAACAGACACAAATACAAAAGAAAAGAGACAACGTATATAATGATGGATCAAACTCGATCGATATGTATCCATCTTATTCTTCATCTCCACGAGCTATATATAGACTTAGCTTTAATTTCATCAACCTTACTGGACCCTGCAATGCAATATTAAATCAACATTAATATATAGTATGCACGAACACACATATATATCGTTTTGTAACATATAATTTTATCAATAGGCATATGTAAATTAAAATTATGTTCTATATCATGAAACAAAAGAAATATTATACTGTCAATTAATATAAGGAGAATCACGTACTTGGAGCAATCAGTGGAAGGGCTGATCTTGTAAGGAATGTTGACTCCACAAACTCCAGGGAGACCAGCGGCTTTTCCCGTATCAATTCCCTTAATAGAATTAGCTGCTGATTTAAGGCAAGTGCATGCTGTTTTCCGGTCTTCTGGGGTCTTGGCTGCACCCAAAAGACCCTTAACACCACCACAACACCCTCCGATAGGGCCGCT
>JAJOOR010023250.1:0-16123 GCA_036250505.1 Solanum acaule | reverse complement strand
TTCATACCAAAATATAACATTATACATTTTTAAAAAAACGCCATAATTCAAATTATTATACACAACAAAAAATCTGAAATCAGTATACAAATTTCATAAAATTATTATGCACATTTTTCATACCTATTTCATGCCAAAATTATACCTATTTCATGACATAAGTCGTCACTTTTTCACAGCAGAATCATGCCACTATAATACCAAAATAATACCACTTTTAACTATTAATTGTCATTTATTAGACAAATAGTATACGAAATTCATTCAAATATAATTCTAAAATCGTACCAACATGGTATAACCAATATACCAAATTCAAATAAATTTTATGTAATTTTTTAACCAGAAACATACAAAATAATGAATGTTCAAACAAAAATCTATACCAATTTCAAACAAATTTTATGTAATTTCAAAAGTGAATATTCATACCAAAAACGCCATAATCAAAACTATTATTCACAAACAAAATATGAATATTTTTTTTTCCAGAATCACTGTTCATAATTTTTTTAAACGTTTGGTATGTATTACAATACAAATAAAAAATCGCAAAGAACACTAACCTGAAGGATCCCATCTACCACAATGTTTTATTAATACTAATAAGAAGCCGTCCAGAAAATAAAGATTATTGAATAAAAACGAATATGAATTAGATGAGAGTGACTTCTAGAAAAAGATCGAAGAGAGAGACATGTGGAAGAAAATGGATGAAATCAGAATTTTTAATTAATTTTAACAAATTAGAGTGAAATAAGGAAACTAAATATTCTTAATTAGTTGAATTTCCTTAATTTATGCTAATTAGTAATTATCTTCAATCAATTCAAATTTAATTAACACACTTATTTCCCTTTTTTTACCCTTTTTTTTCCAGAAACGAATTATTTTATTTTTTTCAAAACAAATTTTTACAATTATTTTTAAAAAAACCTTTTTTTAAAGAAATTGTTACAACCTGAATTTTTTTATTGTTACAATATGAAAATTTAATTCTACTTCTATAACTTGAAAATATTAGTCTAATATATGTCATATATGAAATTTTCACTTTCAATAATTCTCTGGACCTTTAAAAAATTGAATTATTTTGAACTATGAAAAACAATCCACTCAATATGAACTAGAGGGATTGAGGGAGTATGATCTTATGTTGTAAACGTTTGCTTTTATTTCCTTCTTTCCTACAAATTAATAGTAAGAAATTTGAAAATTATATTTAATCTGTAAGCAAGATTTTGCGAGTGAAATAGGTTTATTATTACAACTCAACCTGTATATATTTTTGAGTTTAGGGTTTAATTAAACGTTGCAAAATTTAAAACTTTTTATTCTAAATTAATGTGTACATTGTATTATTTTAAAGCAATAACTTTAGTCCACTCTCCCTTAGAAAATGAAGTTTCATATATATAAATTTTATCAATAAAACAGTCAACGATGTTTAATTATACTCGTTTATAAAAGAATATCTCCACCACTAATACATAGAAAGGACTTGTCAAGCTCATTTGTATTAACGATAGTACTATAGTAGGTGTGTGAAGTATATAACCTATTGATTACAAAATTTTATTTGAGTCACGTACATGTTTCTCTTACATCATATTTGTTGTTTAGATTTTTTAAATATTTTATCCTTTCTTGTGAATATTCTAATTTTTATTTAGATCTATTTTGTATATACAATAATAATAATAATATTTTTTCTCAAAATCAAAAGTTGACTAGAGGAATATTCTTGTTCTTCAACTCTCAAGTTTCAACACTAAAAGAAGAAGAAATTAAAAGAAATTATATTGAATATGATAAGAGTTTATAATTTAAATATTTAGTTTAATGTAAGTGTATCTAATCCATAATTATATGCTAGAGAGCTGCAAAAAGTTACAAGTCTTTTCAAATAAGTCAAAAGTTTATGCTAAAATAGGGAGTATCAAAGAAATTTAACACCGAAAGATTAACAAATAGAAGGAAAAGAAAAAGATAAAGGCATTAACATTACACCCTCCGTTTCACAAAAAATGACCCCCTTTCCTTTTTAGTCAGTTTAAAAAAGAATGGTCTCTTTCTTTCTTTTTTGTAACATTTTAATTTCAGTTTTTCACGTGACATGTTTAAGGCCACAAGATTAAAGGACAATTTTGAATATTTGACATAACTTTAATTTAGGACCACAGATTAAAAAATCTTCTTTATTTTCTTAAACTTCTCGCCAAGTCAAACTAGACCATTCTTTGTGAAACGGAGGGAGTATTATTTTCTTGAACAAACTTCGTGGTCAAAGATAAACATTTGATGCGAAAAGAAAAGTTGACCAATATCGGTTATTATGGTGAGATGTTCGAGATTCTTTTACTTATTAATTAGAGGTTTGAGATTCAAGTTTCTGAAAATAAAAAAAAAGTGTTGTTGAGAGCGTTATCCCGTAGAATGAATTTTGGAATGCATGAATCTAGAGTTCATCAAATTCCAATAAAATTACGAGATATCAAATGAAAAAAAGAAAAGAGTTTCAGAAAATGGAAAAAGCACTACTAAGGTAGTTAAGTTTGGTTTGGATATAAATTAGACAAAAGTTACGTTGTGTTTATTCTTTTCCCTTTTAGAACTTAATGACGAAATATCATTTGTAATCAATGTTTACATTAAACAGGATAACTTAGATATAAAACTCACAAATATAACAAAATTTCCTATTCTTTTTGGTTAACGAAATATCATTTATACTGAATATTTACATTAATCTATAGTAAAAATAACATAGTAAATAGAGATATTTGCGTTTAATTATAAAACTCACAAATAAAGTAAATATATATACCACCTATATCTTATCTTTTCTATAAATAAGTGATAGATTTAGCGTGAAAATATATAACAATCGAACTTTTCCCTAACAACCTCATTTATCTTAATATTTTTTTTTGTTGATATTAGCAAAATGATATTATAGAAGCACATAATATGACATAAACATGAAAGTCGTGAAAAAAAAAAAAACTTGATTGTTCTAGTAAAATATTATTACAAAAGACATATAATACGACATAACATAAAATTTGCACTACCAAAAACAAAAACATTTTTCTTATCGTGTATCAATGAGAAATTCATATTATAAAACATGACTTTCCCATCCATTTTCCGAACCAGCTCATTGGAAAATATTGGAAAGCTTTCTAACTTTTCTGAATGAAAACACTATTTTTTTATTTTCTCACTGATTCAATCAAAATTCTATAGAAATCGCCACTGAACATTTTTCATTGAAAATTTTCAATGACAAAATAGTAATATTTTCAGTAATGTCTGTTCGTTCAAAGAAAATTTGATTGTTATAATGAAATGTGATTGTTATTCAGATATCTGATCATGTATTATATATATATATATATATAATGTTAATATTGAGTGCGAATAAATTTTTTCAATTCGAATCGGGGGTGGGGGGACGGGGGAGGGGGTGAAAGTTAGAGTGTTAGACCAAGTTTCCCTAAATGGGCCAAGCAAAGGCAACTTTCGGTTAAAGTGAAATGTGTTATATTTGGGTGCGTTCTAATTGGTCCATTCCCACTCGGCTTAAAAGCCGCGTTCGACCCAATTAACAAGGGTCACTTCTTAACCACGTGGCGGGTTTAATTTCTCCACTTAACCTAAATCTATGTCCCTATCAATATATGTCCCACACGTTTCTCTTCTATCCAATTAACCCCCCTATCATTTTTTTTTTTCTTCTTTTTTCATCCATTTTTAATACTTTTGGTGGACTCTCACATTCACCAATAACAATGTTTTTTAATTCATTCAATTTTTAATAAGGTGTGTGTACAACGTATGTTACAAATCTTCACCCTTTTTTGATTCAAAAATGTCTACATTTTACTATTTATAGAAATAAAGGCAAGATAGATCATTTCATTTTTATTGTTATGTCCCAAATGAATGATGTAAGCTTTTTGTGTGTTATTAAAAAAAAAAGTACTTACTTCACTTCATAGTGTTGGAGGATAATTTATGTCCATGTAAATGCTTGACATCATGTAGAAGATGGACATCTTGAAAAAAAATATATACTTTTTCACTTGTATATTGTCAAGTGGGAAGTTTAGCAAGTTAAATTAAGCTTTTAAGTTATTGAAAAGTGAATATATGAGGTAAGCTCATGCATCTCAATCATATATAATTGAGCACTTAGTTTAACTATGAGAGATATAATGGTTCAGAAAATCGAATATCCTATGACAAAAAACAGTCAAAACTATCAATATTTCTAACTCAGAATATCAAATAACAGTGAAGATATAGTATAATTAGTATTTATCATTTTACCTCGATATGTATGGTTTACCTTCGAGATAAGCTATTATGTTTTGCATTTTTTTTTTCCTTCTCCCTAAAAAACAAGAAATGAAAAAGAATAGAAGCAAGATCCAAAAGGAGTGAAGTTCGATCACAAGTTTAATAAATTAAGTAATTGCTACATACAACCAAAAAGACAAATTAGGAAATGAAAATAATAATAATATCTTGAGAAAAAGTTGAAATGACAATGGATGAAGGTGCATGGTGATTAATGGCAATTAATGGTGGTCTTAAGTTTATCTTCTTAATAGTTTAATTAAGTCTCTTATCCCTTCTTCTATTAAACAATGTCACCCCCTTTGGTGTAGGAATTTTCTAGTTTAGTACACCTGAAAAATGTTCCATTAGTAAGAAATTTTGTTAATTAATTAGTGCTGCCTATCCAATAAGATTAAAATGAATTTCAAGAAGTGGTTCATATAATTTAATTTAATTTAATTAAATTAATGCCCACGAGAAGAATAAAATCATACAGTAGGTCAAACTGCACCCACATCTACCTTTTTGGCTCTACTTATAAAAAAATTCAAATTTAGATGAGTATAAAATATATTGGGTAAAATTTAGAAATAGCCATTTTCTAACAATAGTAATTGAAAAAAAAAGAAGTTATTGTGAAACTTTCATGATGGTCATATGGAATTTGACCAATGAATTTTAAACACTATAAAGATGAGCAGGGCAGATATATTATTATAGGTACATATCCAATTGAATTTATTACTTTCGACGTGAAATATAATTTTTTATTAAATTTATTATAATTGTAATAAAAAGTATCGTAAAAAATATATGTAATTCAATACTAAGAATCTTAAAAAGTTGAATTCGTCTATCTCTGAAAATGATTATTTTTCATAGGCAGAAATGAAGAGTGATCAATGAACGTTATGTCTACTAAAAAGATATCCTCGCACCGAATCTACATAACATATAAAACCGACGCACTTTTGTGAAAATCGTGCCTAAGGGTGTGTTTTGATTAATATTTTTTCTTTAAAATGTTTTTTTAAAATGAGAAAACTGACTTTACTAATGAAAGTAGGAAAAACAAGTTTTGTAAGTGATATTCCAAATTTATTGTCTTCTATCTATCCAATCAATAACCCATGCTTGCCACCACCAAATTCCGCCTCCTCAATCCATTCTACCCAACCTCATGGTATTTACTAGATTACATATGAATATTTTTAACTTAATTGTTTTATTAACCAAAAATAAAAAAATAAGTGAAAAACTCACTAATTAAGAAAACATTCTCATACGTACCAAACACAACCTAAAATCTCTACCTAAAATGAACAATAGACAGAATATGTTGATGGTATATATGAAATCCTATGAAAAATTTACAAAGAAATAAAAAGTTGACATTAAGAAATAAAAAAATAAAAAAAATAAAGAAAAAGAGAGAAACTACTATTAACTTCTCGAATGAAGTAAGTGATGGTTAGGTCCATCTAAATTTATAATTATCAATACGTTATCTTTTTATATTAAGATTTGCACTCTTAAACAAAAGTATTAGGGGAAAACTTTATATTATAAAAAATTATTATGGCCGCAATTAATTTCTTTTGATTATTTTAATTGGATTGCAGTTGAAGATTCTTTTTGCTTGGACTTATAGAGTTGAAGAGATCACTGATTTTACCGTTAAAATGATTATTTTAATTAATTGATTTTCAAATAATAGGTTAACAGCCATACCTTTTTTTGCATATTTAATAATTGATTTATTTGATTGACAGGTATTACTCCCCTACATGTCATGAATGACTCCAAACCCCACAAAAAAAAAGTAGGCGTATAATATTAAAAAATATATTATGTAGTGACCATATACTAAAAAGACATTTAATTAAACGGCTGTTTTTTGATAGATAATGATCCTTATGGACCAATAAATACATTAAACTCAACATTCTTAATGTATATACGTGTTAAATTATGATAACAACAATCTTGGCCGTCAATCCAAACTCAATAATAATTGAGAATCGTGGATTTCAAATCACTTTGTGTACATTTCGATTAATTTTACGAGATATTAATTACCTCTAAAATTAATAATAAATCCTACGTAATTTTGTATATCAAGACTAAACATAATATTCGTATGTGTGATATATTGTGCCGTAGGCATCAACATTTTTCGTACTTTAATGGCGGAATGACCTGGGAGAAACTTGGCTCCGTTTGTCACCTAAACCCTTCTACTCACAACTTTGCCAACCGAACACTTAAAGTTATTAAAATACGTTATTTTAAGCCCCTCTGAGCATGAGTGTCTCTGAATCGCACTGATGTGGATGACACATCATTATCCACATCAGATAAAAATTGTCACATAGACAAAAATTGCCATATCATTTTTATCATTACAAATATTTTATTTTATTATTTAAAAAAAAATCTCATGTTCATCTTCAAAATCAGCCTTTTAAAATTGATTTACCGAAAAAAATGTCTCTCTTGCCACTTTGGCCGAAAGATCCTTCAAAATTGAAAGTGGAGAATTTTTTTATTTTTCTAGAGTTCCATTTGTTTTCTCTCTTCTAAACCTTTTCATCTATTTGTCATTTTAATCTTGTTTTCTCTTATTTGTTTCTTCTCCCTTTTTTTCTCCGTAAACCTCTTGTGTTAGAAGAGGAAAAAAAAAACAAGTATCATAAAAAAAGGATAGAAATTGGAGAAAGATAAATGAAATGGGGGAGAGAGGAGGGGCGAGGGGCAACGATGATGACGACAATGGTAACTATGAGGAAGAAGAGTAACAGTAAAGGAATGGGGAAAGAAGCCAAGAAGGTGATTTTTCTTATTTCTTTTCATTATATAATTTTTTTTTAATTGGATTTTTTGTCTTCACTTGCTTTTAAACGCGTGTAATCACACATTTCATCCTATTCAACAAATAAATGTCACATAAGCTTGGTCAACAGTCAGATGGGTTTAATATAACGTGTTTTAATAACTTTAAGTGTTCGGTTGACAAAGTCGTGAGTAGAAGGGTCTAGGTGACAAACGGAGCCAAGTATGAGGATCTCTCAGGTCATTCCGCCTACTTTAATTAAGGGATTAATTGTGACATGGACTATCATTAATGATTTTGCTATCTGGTCCTAAATGTTTTTGAAAGATGCAAATATGGCACGACATTAATGCAAATATGACATCGATTTATTTCTATATGGACCACTTGATATTTAATTTTCATGATTTATACTAAGTGAACATGCTTCTATGAATGTTTAACTAAATTGATGATAAGGGGCCAGAAGTCAGAAGATCAAAATAGTGCACATGGAGTCACAGCTACAAGAGACATATTTCAAAGGTTTACGGATTTACAAGAGCCTAATAATTTTACGTAAAGGTGTTGACCTTATACTATTATATATTAATTTGATGTCAAAGTAGAAATAAATAAATTTAAAATCTTAAATTTGCACTATGCTTAAGAGAATTGTTATGAGATTGATTACTAATTGAAGTACTAATGTAGTTACGAGTATAAGTTACATCTACAGATTGTTTGCAATATTTTATAAGAATTCAAATCACAATTTGAAGTATATGATTCCAAGATTTTAATCT
Organism: Solanum acaule; assembly: GCA_036250505.1. Taxonomy (NCBI): domain Eukaryota; kingdom Viridiplantae; phylum Streptophyta; class Magnoliopsida; order Solanales; family Solanaceae; genus Solanum; species Solanum acaule. Next base: position 8,158 of record JAJOOR010023250.1, on the reverse strand, counting down.
TTTTTGAGTTATTGAATTCTTAATAATTATACAATTTAAATAAGCTTCTTAAGACAAATATGAAATTCAGGCAAAAAATTAGTAGATTCTGCGGAATTAGCTAATAGTTGAATCGTAAACTATTGTGGCAGATGCAAAATCTGAAGTACGAATTCACGAAAACTAATAACTTTTGCTCAAATCTTATATATGTACGGAAAAATCTATTAAATATCTAAAAGTATTCGAGTTGTAAACTTGCTATCATTATATATTACTATTATTTTAAAATTATTATAGAAATTCATCAATTTCAAATTCTAAATCCGTTCGTCTGACGTATGCACACGACAAGATGCTCAAATGTCACTTGACTATTGGGCAAAAAAGGTGAAAAATCCCAGTATATAGGATGCCAAGATATTTTTGTTTGACTTAGAGTTGAAAACAACAAAGTGATAAAGAAATTAAAGAAAATGGCTTTTTTTTAATTTGGAAATTTAATTAGATGATCATTGGCAATATATGACAAAGAGCAAGTTGTGCTTCTATTAATGTAGATCTTCCCATCCTCTTTACATGTTGCAGAGGCATGTTCTCCACATGCATCCTCATTATCAATTACCATCTCTCTCCACCTGCTCACATTATCTCAATTCATCTTTCACACGTATCAGATTCGAATTTTGAAAATGATAAAATTCACTAATAAAAAATACAGATAGATTCAAGATTTGAACTTTTATAGATTTCAAATGTCACTAAACTCATTAATTGAGTTAACAGTTTCAATATTTGATATTTGTAAACGTTTAGTAGACTTCTAAAATATAGATATCGTGTTTGAAATAAAATTATCAGGCTCAATCAACTCGTAGGACATATTGTACATATACTTGTATGGACCACTCTATGCGAGACAACTCTGAACAAGTTGAGTCGGTAGATTACAAATATTATACTCTCTTCGTCTCATTTTATGTGGCACCCTTTTCTTTTTAATCTATCCCAAAAAGAATATCACCTAATTATAAATAGAAAACAAATTAACTCTAAAGAATGATTTTTTCAACCACCCAAATATCTAAGAATTGTTTTAGACCACAAATTTCAAAAATCTTCCCTTCTTTTTCTTAAACACCGTATCAAGACAAATGATGTCACTTAAAATAAAACGGAGAGAGTATATTTAGTTAACCCCACACCCATCTCCCCTCCCCCACCCCACCCCACACCCAAAAAAAAAAACTACATTTCCTTAAAATGAAGAATAAAATAATCTCAACTTGCACCAATCAACTTCAAAAATTTAAGAATATTGTAAAGTGCTCCTACTACAAAGGGATTCGAATGAACTCGATTATCACTTCATAATCTTTTGTTAATTACAAGTTGTGACACCTCCTAATTACAAATCGACAGAACAAATCTTTAACTTGATAAAATAAATGGAAATTAGTTTTAATTTGGTGATTTTTGAAAATATAATAGTGCTACTGGTGATTTCCTAATAATTTTTTTATTTGTCGTGATATTGGACAATAAGTAAAGTATACATGTGCAAATTAAGGCAACCGACTTTACCTGAAAAAACTACCAACTGCAAGAAAAGAACCTGAACCAAAACAACAAATATTTTTATTTAAAATAATAAATAAATTACTAGAATAGATCATTAATGAAGCTGTTTTAAAAGCAAAAAGGCAGGCTACATGCTTCAAGGAATTAAAATTAAATTAGGTGTGTCTGGTAGGAAAGAAAATGTTTTTTTTCTTATTTTTTCAATGTTTGGTGAGCAAGTAAAAAAATATTATCTAAAAAATATTTATATGTAATCAAGCACAACATACTACATCAAGAATGATCTTTAGCAGTAATTAATTAACTGCAATAGCTTTATTGTCGCTAAATATGTAATTTTAGCGGTTAACACTCTTTGTAAATGTCTCTAAAGCCTATAGCGACATAAATCTAATAACAATACCTAATATCGATAAAGGTTTTAGCCACTCTTTGTTAATGTACGTATTTACTGCCGCTAAAAGCTATTTTTGTTGTAGTGACGCTATGAGAGTGGAATGGGGTGGGAAGTAGCGTTTCAAGGTCGCGAGAGATTGGATGGTTAAGGATCGGGGTTTGGGAAATTCCTCAATTTTAAAGAATTTGTTTAATTAGGGAAGATATTTTTAAAAATAATTTGACAAACCAATAACATACCCTATACAATTCCATAAGCGGGTTCTTAATAGGGTGGTGCATACGTACACAATCTTACCTCTATTCTGTGAAGATAACAAAGTAGTCTCCTATAAATAAATGTAGAAAAAATAAAAAATATTTTCTGAAAATTATCTCTCCGATACCTAACACACCCTAAGACAATAGATGCCCATTGATTATTGAAAGACCAAATTTTCACATTGTTCATGTATTAAAGAGGGTCAAAGTCTACTTTTTTAGCCAGAGTTGACATGATAATGCTTTTATGGTAAACCAATGTGAATACAGTATAAAGCCATACTCCAAAGAATTATGACAATTCTTTTTCCCTACATAACTTTGTCTACACACAAAAAAAATATATAGTAAACTCATAAGCGATAGTGCCTTCAATCCATTTCCCCACACCTTAAAAGTGTCCCCATTTTAAAGAGGATTATATAGGAAGGGCACATGGAGGCATAAATAATCAAGGGGGCAATTGGATATTTGAGCCAAGAATGTGGGGTCTTTTCTTAATTCAAACATTTGTTGGTATAGTTAAATAATGACAAGGCTAAGGACAAATTCATAAAAATAGCCCTTTTGTGTCTTATAGATATGTCAAAAGAAAATTTGTTCACAACTTTATAACAATTACTCACATGTGATATTGATTGATGATCAATTATTCAACCTAATCACCATAAATTAACTTAAGTAATTTTCATTGGATTCTTTCTTGTTAAAACAAATTAGGTAATGTTAATCCAAAACAGTCTCATCTCATTATCAATGAATTAGACGGTGTTAAGTATTTCACATTGGATTATTTGTCTCCTTAGGTAGTTGAGTTCGGTACGAGTCCATTTTTTTTATATGATATCAAAGTCAGGTATGTTAATGTAATATAATAGAAATGACACCATGTAGCTGCCTATGACACCACGATTTAAAAGATATCGTACATAAAAAGAGTTTTTAAAAATTTAGCCTATTTTAACATACTTCAGACTAAATCTCCGACTATTATTTCCATGTCATCTTCTTCTTCTTAGGATCTACATTTGATCTTTCTCCAAACTTTAGATGTGATAAGCTTTGGCGCGGCGGAGATCAACTTCAAACATGACACTTTAAAAATTTTCAACTTCAGACTCATATATCTGATGAGATTAACTCTAGATGGCTTAGAACTTATAAACATTGGCTGTTTTATAAATAAGAGTATCAAAATAGATATTTTCGTACTTTGTCCATTACCGTAACATTAGATCCTCATGTTATATTGCTCAGCCTCCAATTGGCAGGTCTGGACATACGTGGGGTTGAGAGCTAAGTCATTTGGACTCTTTTATATGGTCTTAACAATACTTATTATTTTTTGTGATTGACTTAAACTTAACGTTTATTTCTCAGGACAAACTAATATAAAATTGTCACGAATGTTTTAAATGGGTATATAAACGTTCAAGAAATGATGAAAAAGATGTTATGATCAATTAAAAAGGGAAAAGAAATGCATGAAATGGGGCTATGGGCTATTGATTAGAGTTGGAATACATAACCCCTTTCTCCATACTAGCATCGACGTTATATCCCTTTCTGGTGGCACTCTACCACTAGTTTAAAATGACAAAAAATGGTCCCTTATGTTTGGAGGTAAGTTTAAAATAATTCGTAAGGTATGCTTTGAACAAATTTAGTCCTTTAAACTAGTAAGAAATTAATACTTTTGATTTTCGTCAAATATTTAACAAACTCTTTTTATTAGATTTAAATCTTGTATTTATCTTATCTGGACGAAACTCAATAGTCTCAACACTAAAAAAAAAAGTCACTATTTTCCTATTGAATTTTTTCACTAGAAAATGGTCTGTAGCTATTCCCACAAATTTTTGATTGAATATGAGAGAAAAGAAATAATAATTTTCACACGAAAAAATTAGTAAACTTCTCAGTACGTATTTCAGTGAGAATTTATTTTCCATCATGTATTTTCCTATTGAGTTGATTCACTATGAAATAAGCAACATGTTTTATAACACAAACTTTCAATCAATTCGTGATGGAAAAAACCTTTATTTCAGTGTTGCATCTTTTGATCCAGGGGCGGAGCTACAGTATGTCGAGGGTGTCCAATTTCGTCGAAAAATAACACGGTATATTTAGGTAAAATTCTATGTAATAGGAGTATATATAATATTTTGGACACCCTTGAAACAAGATTGTGGTGTAGCTCAGAAAAAATTTGGTTACCCGTGTGTGTTTGTAGGTTCGACTCCATTTTACTTCTCATTTTTTTTAAAGAGCAATACTAACTTGCACCTTCACTCAATTAACTTTTCTATGAAATTTGTTATTTATTTATTAACAATTCCATATTGTTTATGATCTTTTCATATGATATCTTTATTTACACCTAAGAGATCATAATTATTTTCTTTTATGCAATTTGTAAGTGACCAAGAGATTTGATTTTCTCGTAAACTTTTTTTAAAAAAATAAAAATATCAATAGCCAATTAAATTCGTACCCGAGGTATCTTTTTGAATTTCTTTTTACTTTACATTAAATTTTGTAGGTAAAACTTACAAAAAATTTACAACTTTGCCAAAATCAAAAAGCAAAAATGTTCCACTATTTTTTTAAAAAAAACTCTCGTTTGATATTTCTGCTCTACCTTCTTTGTGTCTTGTTATTATCGTCGTCGTCAAAGACTCCTGAAATATTAAAGCCTAGAGTGGTTTCTTTCTAGGATAAACTTTCTTCCCTCTTTTTTTTTTTGCGTCATTCATTCGCTTCCTATTAAATTAAATATGAACTCAGTAGAGCTATACATTTTGATTTTAAAAATTTTGGTGCACTCATTTTTAAAAAAAAGAATAATTACTTACTCAATGCTTGGACACCCTTCATAAAATTTCTGGCTACGCCACTGTAATTTAATCCATCACTAGTAAAATATAAAACATATAAAATATCTTATGTCTAACTCCTAATTTTTCTAAGAATTAGGATTTGGTCATAAGAGTCTAAATAGTGGAAAGGCAAATCGTGTACAATGGTTGACAGAAGTTTCTTAAAAGCACGTAGTTTTAATTTTTAAAGGCTAAAAACAATAATTACTAATTAGGTTAAATGAATAATCTTATTGGAGAGAAACACATAGCTGGTCCTCTACATGCAAGCCACGAGTAATAAATTAGTCACTTTTTTCTTTTTTTTCTTCTTCTTTATTATTATTAATTATTATTTTGGTGAAAAGACTAAAAGAAAGTGTGAAATGAAATGAAAATAATTGGAAGCAAAATGATTGTTATGGTAGAATATTACTATATAAAGAAAAAGAAAACTAACAGACGGCAATTCCCAAAAAGAAAGGAACATATCAAGTTGGCCACGTCATGACATTTCTAGAATAGAAAGTGTCTTACGTGGACACCCCCATATTATCACAACTTGACATTTGGATTTCCTACTTATTCCTATTTCATACGTACCTTAGTCCACTCTCTTAAAATTCAAAAAAATTATAACCTCTCGATCTGTTGTAATCAGTCTCACGTTATGTTTTGATTGGTGAGTTAGCATGATCTAGTGTTAATCTAATTTTTTGAATTGTTCCTCGAGCCTTTAAGTGTGATCAATTATCTTTAATAACCTTTCAATCTGTTGTAGTTAACTTCACGTTATGTTCTGATAGACGAGTTTGCATAAATCTAGTTTTAACCTAATTTTTTTTTAGTTGTTCCTCAAGCCTTTGAGTGTCAATCGTAAGTTTATTTTCCTTATCAAACAAAACACACCTAATCATTCTTGATGTCAAATGTTTCAACATAGTTTATATCCTATTGTTGGTTATAGTCTTTAGCTACCACGTGAGACTTGTAGCGACTAATGATCTCATTAAAACTTTGATTTTCTCTTGTATAATCACTTGCAAATCGATATAACTTAGGTGGAAAGATTCAACACGAATCTTCAAAAAAAAAAAAAATGATGGTATGTTGGTAGAATTTGCCCAAAAATTAGACAGGGAGCCAAACACTATTAAGACATATATAGACGACCGATTCACAACCTTAGTTGTTACTAAACAAAACCACCACCCCCTCCCCAACTCATTTAAAGGGTATTGTTTCGCGGCTTGAGCTAATGTTTTATTAGTAAATAAGGTTTTCTGTCGTATCGCACATTCATTTTCAAACTATTTGAGGAGGCACTAAATACATCGAATCGCATTAGCGCGCCACATGTCAACAATTCTTTTTACCTAACAAATTCATTTTGAAGTTGACTTGTAATAGACAAAATTCTTATATAGAATTGATTTTTTTGGAGTGGAAAGTAAGTTAAAGGTTGCAAATTTCAAAACAATTTTGTGCAAGTTGTTGGTATTGCCATTTGCCAATGCCAAGAGGGTTGGACTATAATGGAATATAACTCATTCAAAAAAATAAAAATAAAAATACAAACAAATAAATGCATGGTGACAAAATGATGACTCTTTAATTAAATTGACGATGAATATACAAAGTTATAAAGAGTTATAAATAGCATGAAAATGAAACTTCCCATCTTTTGGTGGGCCTAAGTGGGCTTTTATAGACAGGTCTTCTGTTTGTCGGTTAAGTGTCTTGGGCCCCATAATTTATTGGTAGGTATTTGACCCACACATGTTGGGTTTTACCCAATGTACTAGCTGACTTTGAATGATACTTTCCAACATTTTTTCTAATTTCAAACAAACATAGGAATATTAATTGACATTATTTTATAAAATCAATATATTGTCATAAAATTTTTATTCTAAAATATCTAAGGATTCTCACCCCACCACCACTCTATAATTGGTTAGAGTAGACATGAAATTAAAGAATATAAAAAAGCCTTTCGAATCTCATGGTATTATGATATTGAGTTGGCTTAAATATGAATCATATATTGAATTCCTTCATGGAAATATGCGGTCAAGATCAATTAGTGAAAGGCATACTGACCTGACGAGATAAGAGAGAACTCGTTATTCCTTAGGTTCCTTTTATTAAGAGCGAGGATCTTTTCCTTGAATTGGGAAATGTTTTTTTTTTTTAAATGTAGTTTTAAACACACAAGGGAGCGTCATTAAGGATAAATTAAGGATCTTTTCCTTTTGAATCAACTAAAAAGTGAGAGTAAGAGATATAATTGAATTGGAGTGTAATTTGTTTCCACATGCTCAAAAATTCAGTGAACTTAAAGTTCTTGACCTACACAATTTAAAGTTTAATATCAGCAAATATTTCAACACTTTATAGATTTACCTTTTAAAGATATAATATTTTTGTACTATTTAAAAATGTATGACAATCTTTTTATTTAAAAATGAATTTGATACTATTTTGAGACTTCCTAAAAGAAAAATAGGAGAAGCAAATGGGGAAATCTATATATATATATAAATCTGAATCTAGAATCACTGATGTGGCAGCCTCCAATGGCCAGCATTTGGAATTTTGCAATTATCTATTTTATTATCTTTTTAATTAAAAATTAAATTTGAGTTTATCCCAAATAAAAATTATCAATGAATTAAAAGGGAGTAATTAATTACTGTGCAGCAGCCCAAAACGCCTATTATTTACTCAGCATCAACCCACAAATAAAATTAATGGTGATCTATTTATAATATTCCTTATTATTACTATTGATATAAATGTAGCAATCAATGTAGTAATTATAGAAAATTACTTCTTCTTCATTGAAACATAAGCGTTATTTTCTTTCTTTAATTAGACTAATTATGTGATCATTATTAAATTAATTATTAATCAGTTTTATTTTTCAACTTTTTTCACCTTTTTAAACGTGTATAGACAGAGCATACATACCCATATATTGGATATTCTTTACCATAACTAATTACCTCTTCTCCTAAAATTATTTACTTTCCTTGTATTGTGTACGTTTCTATAAGGAAATGTAGGAATCAATGTAG
>JAJOOR010023247.1:0-11011 GCA_036250505.1 Solanum acaule | reverse complement strand
AAGCAAAAATTAACATAACCAGACTAAATTGAGGAAGAACAACACATAAACATCCAAAAGATAAGAACTTTGACCACAAATCTTCACAATTTTACTTTTATTTGCAAAGAAATTAGGGCTAGGGCTCCGTTGATGTTGAGTGAAAATCGAGCAAATTGGGAAAAGAAAATACGACCCTACCCTTTTGTATTTTAATTTCTTCTTTTTTTTAATTATAAAATACATGTAATTTTTAATTACGTGGCAGCCACTGAGTGGCTCAATAAGCCACGTAGGAGCGTTTGTATATCACACAATTTGGCTGTTGGATTCGCGTGTTTTTTTGTTTAAGAATTGGATAGTTAAAGTGCCTACTTGTCCACTATGAAAGTTAGAGGTCATACTTAAAATTTGAAGCCAAGTTTAGGGTCCAATTTATGTATTATGTCATTACAAGATGTATAAATCTCGTACTTGATTAACTTAGTTTGTAATACTACAATTAATGCAGCTAAATCTGTTGTACCGATACATATAATATAAATAATATTGTCTCTTCTTGTTATTTATCTCGCCCCTTGACTTTCTTTAACAATTACTTACCAAAGTTTACAATGATCAATTTGCAAAATTGACCAGCCTATATATACAAATCCCTCTTGACATATTATATATATATACTCTATTTATTAGTGTTGTATTTAAATGAATTGATATGTTCAAACTTAGACGTGGAAGGATAAGTTTGCAATCAATATAATTTAATTTACTACGAATTGGACTTCAACTATTATACTATGCTATTTGCATCATTCATTTGTTAGCCTAACTACCTAATTCATAGACATTAATTCTTGTTAATTGTATAACATCAGCACACTTGTTAGTTCTTGTGTTTCTTTTCCCTTCCTTATTTTTGGGACATGATGGTTTATATTTATTTTTGAGTTGATCCACCATTCCATATATATACTTCAAATATTGAGGTGTGGTAGGATAATTGAGATCCCTCTATTTTTAACCAAATGTCTCATGTTCGAACCCTGAGAATATTTTTTTTTTTTTGTACTTGGCACCGCCCCCAAAAATAGATAGGTATGTAGCCAAAGAAAGAAGATTCAAGTTGATTCTTTGATCCGTTCATCTTTTATATAAATATATTTGTATATTGTACAAAAAAAATGCCAATTTTAAATTTAAATCAACCTTAAAAACTAATTTGTGAGAAGAAGATTATCCAAGACCATATATATATAAGGAGATCAAGAACCTTTGAACCCAAATTTGGGACTCCAACAATTTATGTATGTAAGTTAATTGTGAAAACTAAAAATTGGTGTGATATATCAAATCGATCTTTTTAAATATTGTAATATTATACATATAATTTGAGATATTAAAATTTAAAAATACAAAATATAAAAACATATTATTTTTTTGTCTAAAAAAAAGGCTAAAACAGAAAGTAGACACATTAATGAAATTGGAAGCAGACAAGCAGTAAAGTCGATGTACAATAAAAGAGTGACAAATAGATTTATAATGAAGTAGTGTGTACTAAAAAGGAAAAACAAAACTCTCAAGTAAATAGTGGGTCATGTTCCCAGTAAACAATGTGCATTGTCAAAGGCAAACCACGGCACCATAATTATACGTCGGCCTTCAGCCATATCCACTTGTACCTTCATTTATTCCCACCGGCAATAGATATCAAATAAATTTGTTCATAAAAAATAAAACAGATAAAAACAATTATACACTCCATATTTTGGTATCTATTCCAAAACATATAATATTATTAGTATTATATAAATAATTTAAAAGTATACATTTTTTTCTATAAATAGGAGGGACAACCAATATAGACTGAGATGACAATGATGAAACTGTTTTATCCATAATCAGAGATTCTGAATTCAAGCATATGAATATAGAGAAAATTATGTTAGAAATGCCAGTGTGCCACTCCTAATGAGCGATTTAAATTTAATCCAATATAAATATCGAATACAAATGAATAACCAAAAAAAAATTGAGAGGGACGAGCGAGGGAGTAATATTTAAAGGGAAAAACTTTAGTTTCATCGTACTCTTGCTCTAGTTATTTACCCCACCACATGCATTTGCCAGCTATTTCATATGACATGCCAGATTTCACTGTAACATTACTCACTTTTTCTTTTTCATTTTTATCTGTTCTACGGTAATTTCTCATGATTGTTTATTTTCCTTATTATATTCCTTGGTCTCAACTCTCATGTCATATATAATATGGACTATGGAGTAATTAAATTTACTTTGACATGGTAAGTGAAATAAGTAATAATTAATAATTAACTTAAACAAAAAAGGAATACAATAATTAACTTCCCCTATAAATAAAAGATTATTTAGGATAATATACCAATAACTAACTTTTCTACGTAATATTTTGTATTGTCTCAATATAAAACCAAACTCATATAAACGGAAACAAATAAAATTTTATCTACTTTCTTGACCAGTCTATTGACCCAAAATGTTTTGACTCAAGTTTAGCTTCCAATTTTTATTTGGGGTGTGCTCTAATATTTTCCTTATAATTGACTAATGGATTCTAATTTTTATTTGGGGTGTGCTCTAATATTTTCCTTATAATTGACTAATGGATTCTATTACTTCGCTCCTCTCACGCTGATTATCTACATATTCATTTTATTTATAAGAATTTGGTTTTATTTTATAACAATTTTTTTTCCTATGTTTGTATTGATATTTATTTTTTTGAATCTAGTGATTTTAAATATGTATTGGTGTGAAAAGCTATTAAATACAATTCACAGACTTAAAAATAAAAATAAATAAATTGAAATAAAAAATATTACAACTTTAAAATCTTTTATTTTGATGAGTCGTTTGAATGTTATTATCAAAACAAATCTAAAGATTTTCCAGAAAGCGAAAAAAAAAAAAGCAAAAAAGGTTCCTTCTAAAACCACCAAAATAAATCCCCACACTTCCTTAACTTTCGCACTTTGTTCTCAACATACCAGATCCCGCCACCGTATACGCCTAAAATGGACCCACCATCACCGGCTCCGCCGTCTACCGCCACCGATTCCCTCTTGGACTTGCCACCTCTTCCCACTCCGACCACCAAGGTCCGCCTTCTATGCAGTTATGGTGGACATATAGTTCAACGTCCTCACGATAAAACTCTTTGTTATGCCGGCGGTGACAACCGTGTCGTCGCCGTCGACCGTCGCACCACCATTTCTTCTCTGTCCGCCCTTTCTGCCCATCTTTCTCGTACCCTTTACGGCAATCGTCCATTTTATCTCAAATACCAGCTTCCTGACGAGGAACTTGATTCTCTCATCACCGTCACCACCGATGAGGACTTACAGAACATGCTTGAAGAACACGATAGGACCATCACTGCGTCTGTTACATCTTCCCGTATCAGATTATTCCTCTTTCCCGTAAAACCCGAATCGTTGGGTTCGGCCCTACTTGATTCTAAAGCTGATTCTTGGTTTTCTGATGCTTTGAATAATACTCGGATCGCTAGAAGGGGTCAATCAACTGATTCAGGCTTTGGTCATGAGTTAATCGGTTTTGAAAATTTGGGTGGGTCCAATTCGGTTGTTTCTTCAGAGGGACAGGGTGATAATTTGAGTGCAATCGGAGGGAGTGCTGGAGATGCCAAGCAAACATTGGATTTTGGTGGTGGTTCAGTGCCTGAGTCTATGGTTTTGGAGACTAGCTCTTCATTTGGGTCGACCAGTTCTTCCATTTCTATGTCTAATATACCTGCTATTGGAGTTCAAGCCGAGGATGGTGGTGTCAATTTGCTGGACAAAAGAGTCAGAGTACCCTCATCATCAGCTTCAGTAGAGAGGTACTATTTTCTTTTTATATTTGATGTTACTGTTTGTTTTCTAGTTATGCTATTGGAGTCATTGATAGTATGTAGGTTAACAAAAGTTTAGATTTTTGGTTGACCTACTGGTCTGATGGGTTGAGTTCTGCACCAATACTTGTGCTGTATAAGTAAGTATTTATGTTTCAATTGAATTCTACTTCTCTGTGACAATAGAAGAGAAGGGTAGTTAGGTGCTGAGGAACATATTGATTTATATTTTTGACTCACAGGGTTCTTTGATTTTCACTCGAAGAAGAAAAAAAAGACCTTGTTAAGAGCTACAAATTAGTATAATGAATCCACAGTAGAATTTCGTTTGGGATTAACTGACAGTCCTCCCCAAAAAGAAGAAGAGAAATCCATAATTTTCTACAGTGTAGTACCTCCAGGTAGAATGCTTTGGCCTGTATTCTAGTTTGTTATGCTATTTGTATGGTTACTGTAGTTTTATGAACTGACGGTCTGTTCTCTGGATTGCTTTAGTTCAGTTTATTCACTTGTAAGCCGCTCTTTTCCTCTTTATTATTCCCAGAAGGAGACTTCTAAGGTTTCTTGAGCTTATGAATCTATATGCTCAAATTAGTGGTGGCCTTTTCATTGATTGCTCGTTGAGAAATACACTTAACACTAAAAATAAGATACATGCATTTATTTGGATCTGTTCCTTACCTTAGGTTGTAATTATCTCCTCTAAAATCTGTACTTATGGGCCTCTGTCTTGGTTAATTTCCACAGCGATAGTATCGTTGGAAGTACGGGTTTTCAACCTAAAGTTGGAATTCACCAAGAGCCACTTATTCAAGTTATGTCCAGTATGGCCTCCCACAGTCTCTTCGAAGCAGAAGGCTCCAATGCCAATCCCTCTCTCATTCAGACGCCAAAAATGGTTCAGGTTTCTGGGTATCCACTACCTCAGACATTGGATGGGAAGCAGCCCCAACCTGGAATGCAGTATGTTCATGGTGGTGCCTGTTATGTACCTCATTATCCTAGCGGTCCTTTGCCAGTATCATCCTGTTATCCATTTTATCAGGTTCCCATGCAGCAGCCACAACAAACTCCTTATCCTCTGAATCAACAATACCCAATATATTTAGTTCCTGTGCAGCAAATGCAATCTCACAGTGTGTCAGTGCTGCCCAACATTAATCATGCAGCAGTGATGGCGTCCAATCGGCCACCCTTGCATCCACAAAGTGTCATAAACCCTCCATCAGTAGCTTACAAGGAGGTCATGGCGGCTCAATCAGTGCCTGAGTCGGGTTCAAAAGTGTACACGACTGTCCCAACAGCATCACTACCCATTAGTGCGCCTTCTCAGACTCAGCAACAATATACTGTCCTTCCTGAACCACAGCTTATTTCCCAACCTGTCTCAACTGCATCAGTTCCTGCTGCAAATGATGCAAATGAGTTTGACGATGATCTTGCATACAATCAGATATATAAATCTCAGCCTCCTCCACCTTCTTTCATTTCCCAGTGCCAAACCATTACAAAGGGGGCAGCAGTATTACTGTCAGAGTCTTCCATGCAGATGCACAGTAACAATGTAATGAACCAGGCACCATCACATTCTCAGTGAGGCTGTGAAAAGAAGATCAAAAGTTTTGATAGTGGGATCATCTTTTGTTATAGTTCACAAATTTTAAGATTTATTCTTTCATGTTGTTTGAGGCACATAAACCAAAGTTTTTCTTGTGTAGTTTGTTTGTCTCTTTAGTTAATATTTGTTAGGACAATCCCCATACTCTTGAATACATCGACACCCAAAAAGAGAAAAAAATTGAAGAAAGTTAAACAGTGGTGAAGACTGAAAGTAGTTTTTGTTTGTTTGCATCAGAATATATGTGATGAATAACAGTGTGTGTTTTACCATAAATATCTGTCTATTAATGGTTAGAAACTTTTCCGCCTCTGCTATTGCTTGTTAAGTGAATACTCATCTGTTACTGGAGTTACCTTATTAATGTCTCTAGGGAGGCCGAGGCTGCTTAAGAGTAGTTTTATTTGGCCCTGTGACACGTCCTAAACATGACACTCGTATTCAAGAATGTAGTTGTACTCGTATCCCTCCTATTGAAGTAACAGTGCCTGTGCAGTGTATCATGAGAACAAGATGGTGTGTATATCTGAAGACATACATTAAAAGGTGTACAGGACAAGAAGATTAATTACTTGCATTATTAATCTTCTTTTGTGCAGAAGTTTCAATAGTTGAATAAGGATTTATCAAGATCACCAAATTTTGTATCTGTTGAACCTTTCCAACTGGTGGGGACAAAGTAAAACAAGTAAAATTGGGTGATGTTGTTCTGATGTGAAGTCTGTGAAGAGTTGGTTTCTTGTGTGAATTTTCTCTTTCTTGTTATTGCTCTCACTATACAGAATCTCAGGATGAACAAGCCATCCATCAGAGAAAACATGCAGAGACAAATAGCACTAGGATTTAGTGGGATCGCATCTCTTACATCAGAAAACTTTGGCAAGTATTTGCAGCTGCAATAATATAGCTTACAGGTTCTCATCATTGCTCTTGCTAATAAATAACTTAGCTATGTTTGGTATTACCTTTCTTCTTCTCCTAACCGCGAAGGAAGAAGCTCTAGGTGTTCGAGGTGCAGGAGATGCTGACTTTCTGAACTTAGCTCGTCTTGCTGGTGTCATTTTTCCACTTATTGAGTTGGATTTTGTACGTGAACCGTTCTGAGATTGTTCCAGGTCTTTTCCATGTATCTCCTCCCATTTCTGCAACTGCATATCGACCAACATCCTTACAGAAGGTGAATGTTCCACTTTCAGGCCTTTTTGCTCTTCTTCCATCTTAAGCTCTTGGATTTCCTTTCTGATGGCCTCTGTCTTCATTGAGATCTCCTTTTCACTTGCTTGCAAAGCTTTTACCCACGCCTCAGCTGCTTCAACTTTCTTATCAGCAATTTCAACTGCCTGTCCTGCACGTCCTTTTAAGTACTCATACTCAAATCTTGAAATAGTTATTGTGGAGGTGGAAGCGGAGGCTCTACTTTTCATAGTTACATCAGTAAGTCTTTTTAGGTTGCTTAGGACAGTAGCTTCTGATAATTTGATTGTTTCAAGCTCTTGTATTGCAGCTTCCCATCTTTCCTCGGCCAAGACTGTTTCAGATTGTGTTTTCTGAATTTCTTCTTTGACTTTTGCAGCTTCCTCAATGGCAGTCACTCTTTCTTTCTCAGATTCTTCAGCTTCATTTGTCAATTGTTCAAGACTGAGCAATAAACTTGAAGCAATAGAGGTTGCTTTTCCTTCATTGTCTGATGCAGCTTCCAGTTTAGCTTTTGCTCTCAAAAGCTTCGTGTTGAGGCTCTGAATTGTCGAGTCTGCCTTGTTTCCCTTTTTCTTTAATCGAGCTGATTCCTCAGAGATGCGTTTGAGCTCATTCCTCACAACGTCCATTGAAGCCATGAACTGAAAGCTGTCTCTTTTAATGGAAGCTAGTTCATTCTTTGCTGTCTCCAACTCTTGTTTCAATGACTGCAACAATGATAAGTCTTTTTCCAGGAAATCAGACCCGAACCTCAAACTCTCATTTTTCTGAGTCCATCTGTCCATTTCCTTGACTTGCTTCAATTCACTTTGCAAAACTTGGACATCTGAAGTTGTCGAGGCCAGCTTTTCTTGTAGCTCCTCTGATATCTGAATTTCTTGGACCATTTTATCTATTTTCTTCCTGTTCTCCTCCATTGCTGCAGAATGTTTCTCCGCGTCTTCCCTTCTTTGAACTTCAATTGCTCTGAATTCTTTAATAGCCTCTATTCGAGCTAGCTCAACTAGCACAAGCTCTTCATTAAGTTCCTCAACCTCCTTCCTTAATGCTTCTACTTTGCTTGAAAAAGTTTGCATTTTCAAACTAGAGGTTTCTATTTCTTGCTCTGCTCTTCTTTTTTCTTCTATGATAGAAGCCATATCTTGTTTAAGCTTAATCAGCTCTTCTTTTGCATATCCCAACTCTGCTACTACTTTGGAGTGCTGATTATTCTGAGGATCCCCCCAATTTCCCCCTCTTTTTGTCGTCTTTAGTTTCTCCAAATCTTGATTCTGGACACTTAATCTTGAATTCAACTCTTCTATCCTTGAACTTAGCTCCTTCACCATCTTTCTCGCGTCCAAAAGCTCAGTTTCTGCTTGGGCTTTTTCTACCTCTGCAACTTTTCTGCTCTCACCGAGTCGCCCCATGTCCCTTCTTGCTAGGTGAAGTTGGCTGGTTCTTGCATATGGCTTCTGATAAGAGTATGCAATACTAAGGTTAGTTCACCAAAAAAGACTCAAATATGGTGAATGTAAATTGGGTAAAACATATACTAGTAGTATTATACCTCTAAAGACTTCATAATTGAGGATTGGTTCATTGCAGAATTTCCTTTGTACAAATCAATGGCTGCCTTAACTGATGACCCTAAGCTCTCTTTCATGAAACTCCCCTCCCCTTTTGGATTGCTCTACAAATTGACATCAAAAGAGAAGTCACTCCTTCTTAGATGGAGCTCTGTCTGCTGCTAAGACTGTTGAAAACAAAATCTTAGAATCTTCATATACACATGTCATGGAACTATATGTACAATATAGCTAGAAGGAGAGCATATTTACCTGGTAATGGTTGGTGGAAAGTACATCACAAAAATGGTTCATCAGTATGATGCTGGAATTGCCAGTTGGAGCAGGTGTTATGAGCTCCATAAAAAATCCATGAAATAAAAGGAAAATTGAGGAGGAGGGATAAAGCTATTGATGATTGGCTGCTATTACAAGCAAAAATCTTGTCTTTTCCTCAAGGGCAACTCAACTATCAATCTAGTGGCACAAGATGATTTACTTACCCTTCACCCTGTCTATTTAGCAAAGCAAAACAAGAGAGTTTTTTTTAAAAAAAATCAGATTATCCTTAGTATTAAATAATTACATTGTTTTTTTTTTTTGAGTTTCAAAGCATTGTCAATAAGTTAATTTAATAAGATACACCTCTAATTAAAGTTTTCTTAAGGTGTGTCTCAGGTCAACATGAGTCCAGTAATACGAAATGGAAGGAGGAGTAGTATCCTTTTTAATTTTTATAACCTGTCGGCGTATTTTATTTTTATATTTTTGTAGTTTTTGAAAAAATTAAAAATGAGAATTGTTTTTCTAAATCGTGGCGTTTGTCTTGTCACTTGATTACTCTTGCCTTGCTGCACGTTAAACCCCCCACAGAAATGTAGTTGACTATTATTCTACATCCACACATAGCATGAGAAATAAAAACACTTGTATATAGTTCGTAATGACACATTACAATTCAAAAGTCTGTTTATAGCCATTCTTGAGCTATCAAAACTATTTCAAAAGTCCTTTTCATTTTATTTTTTTAAAACTAAACAGCTTTTCAAATGGCGTTTGGTTGAAAGAATTTGCCCAAAAATTTGGGAATCAAACATTTCTGTCAACAATTTTAACAGATTTAAGAAGTAGGGGACCAATGTTTCAGTACAGAACAAGTATTGTTGCTACTCCCCCAGTATGTTAGGGTGCATGAGTCGCCACATCGTGAGATTCTAAACCATATGGACGGTGTTAGTAGAGGTTTAATATGATGGTGTTCATAATTACATATTTATAAATTTAACAAATTTTTGAATAAATATATATACTATTTTTTTTTATGACCGTGATGTCCAAGAACCAAGCCAACTTAATTTACATAAACATTTGTCATCTCCACTTAATCACTTTATTCACCATTAGGCCACATACTTGAGTGCTAAAACTACTACTTGACTCATGCAAATCCATAATAGACCTTCTAATTTTTTCCCTACATGGCACTTTGAATTATGTGATTTAAAATATGTCAAGATATTTTTATGACTAAATAAGACCATGTTATTAAATATAAAATTAACAATTTAAATTAAATAATTTTCAAATACAAAGAAAATATCATTTTTTTTCTTTGGATATCCTTATATTATATGAAATTGAACAATATCTTTATCGTTAATAGTCTTATCTAAAAATATCTTATTAATAAATACTCCCTCCATTTCAAATTAATTGAACTGTTGAGACATTTTTCATTTTTTAAATTAATTTAATTGTTCAATTTTCAAAACTACTTTTAAAATGTTCTTTCAACTTTACCCTTCATTAGTTAGTATTTGAATTAGTTATTAATTAATGTTTAGTTATTTTAATCATAAATTTGACAATAATTAATAAGGGTAAAAATTGAAAGTTATGCCTAATTTATGTCTTAATAGAAAGTTATGCCTAATTTATGTCTTAATTTTTTTTTCTTAAAGAGTGTGAAATACCTCAATAATTTAATTAATTTGAAATGGAGAAAGTATGTTACTATATTTTAAAAAAAAAACATATTCCAAACAAAATAAACATATTTATTCATCAAGAGAGAAGGAGGGAGTACATGTGCATAAAATAGATCTCAGCGATCGATCCACGGCTCTCAAGACAAATCACGTGACTGTTTGGATCGAACCGAAAGAATTGTGCGTGACACTAACAAGGCTCGTTGTACAGCTTCTCGCACCGCAACTTCAACTTGGCTCCATCAAATTCCCTCCATTCCACCGATGCCATTGTATTGATATCAAAAATTGAAACGATATGTTGATGTACAGTTGAAGACAGGAGAGGAGATCAAATGGACGTGGAGAAATCGTCCTTATGCAATTGCGTGGTGAATTTTCTCTTGGAAGAGAACTACTTGTTATCGGCATTCGAGCTCCTTCACGAGCTTCTCGATGATGGCCGTGACGATCAGGCAATTCGTCTCAAACAGTTCTTCTCTGATCCTTCCCAATTCCCTCCTGATCAGATCTCTCGCTTCAATTCTATCAGAGGTTTGTCGTTTCTCTTGTCCTTTCTATTGATTTCCTGTTTACCCTATCCATTAAATAAATCCGGTGTGTTTATGCACATTTTCTGCATTTGCTATTTATTGTTGTGACAATCATTTCCATACTATTTCAGCTGAAATTGAGTGAATCAATCCCTTTGATTAAGATTAGGTTGTGTTTGAGTTGTATTGTGCTTTTGACTTCTGATGAACATCATGCTGCAACAGCATTTTTTAGGACTAGCTGTTGAGTTTCAGCA
>JAJOOR010023245.1:0-16413 GCA_036250505.1 Solanum acaule | reverse complement strand
TGATGTACCACTTTTTTTGTTGGTCAAGTATATCTTAAACTTAACATAGATTTAAGACTACTTATATTGTTCAATAGCTAAAGCTTATTAAAAAAAAAGTTCAAGTGGTTAATCGACGAACTACATTGAATAAAAAAAAGGAGAAAAAAATATTAATGAAATCATTAAATTACACTAAACGAATTTGGAGAATTAAAAAGAACATTTATAATTATTTCAATATAAATAAAAAGAAAATTAAATTACAAAAGAAATTTAGGAAAATGAATAAAGTTATAATTTTGTCATTTAGGGGTCTTATCCAAGGTTTAACAAACCTTGGATTAACTATCCCTCCATTTACTAGGAATAAAATAAGACCATATATGATGTATAAGCAATCCATGGATTAAATAAAATAATGTAACCAAACAATGTATTAGATGGATTAAATTTTAATCAATGGACTATTCTATGTAATACCTCCTACCAAACGAGTCTTATAAGTTAGATCACACTCTTTCTAATTTGAAAGGCCAACCATGTATAGTGTACAAATTTCACTCATAGTATGTATTTTTTTGTTTTCTAAAGAATGACAATTAATTAAGTATCAATTAAGTTCTATGTTCCTTAATTACTTTCTCAAAAAAAATGTTCCAATGCCTTTCTATATACACTAGAGGGAGAAAAAATAGGAAACATCATCTATATAAAGGGAGTAACAATAATAATATATTCAGTGTAATTTTATAATATATATTAGTGGAGTCTGAAAGGATAAAATGTACATAAATCTTACTTCTTCGTCATGAAAATAAAGAGGTTATTTCTAATAGACCCGTGACTCAAGAAAAACATTTTAATGGCGCAAACTAAAATAGAAAAAACAATAATGAAAAAGACGTAACAACAAATAAGGAAGCAAAACATAGAGAATAATAAATGTATATTCTTGGTATATTTTCTTTATACTTAAGTAATCAACACAACAATTTGAGGGAACTGATTTTGTGATTTTGGGATGTAAAATTTAAAGAGAAACTTACTTAAATTCCACTAGGATACACTCCAGTTTATAATATTACGAATTTTATCAGATTTTGGTTCATTTAGATACATCCAGATACAATATCTCTGGATAAATGGGTCAAAACTAGGTATAATTTGTTCTAGATACATTATATCCAAGTGGAATCGCATGTATATGAGATACATAACAAATCTAGCCCGCCTCTCTCCCTCCCTCACAACTTTCCTATGTATCTGGTGTCCCAAATACATGTGAATCACACTAGATACGACAAATACACATACCTAGTGTATCTCGCATGTATCTAAGATACATGACAATTTTGCTCGCCTCCCTCTCCATCTCGATTGTCTCTCTCCCTATTTTAGTGTATCTGGTAGAAATAATACATGTATCTAGATGTATCTTCCTCAACATATAGTAGAAAAATCTTAATTAGTGGTAAGATACATAATATTTTTAAAAATATAAGTAATAATAATACATTATGGTAATAAAGTGTGTGTATATATATATATATATATATCATTTTTGGGAAAATCAACCATTAAGGTATGGAGATAATAATTTATCAGAAACACTTGACTCTAACACTAAAGACATGCATGAATATACACAACTATATAATTCCTCTGTTGAAGTCATGTCACGATTTTAATTTCTGTTGTACATGCATGTAAGAATATTGGACTATACCCCTAAAAACAATACAAAACAAAGAAAAAATAATTTCCTATGTGCCTGACAAAACCAGAGTCTGACTTATATCCTAAGTTTTCTAGAGAAAAAATAACAATTATATACATTGATTATTTGCAAGTTGATCAAATAATTATTATTCATTTTTTTTCGTTATTATTCTAATCTTATGCACCTCTCAAAAATATTCAACGGTGTATGCTATTGTCTCTAGGATTATAAATCAAAACTAGGGGCTAGTTTTTCGTTCAATAAGATTTACGATTTTTTTAAAGCTGAAAATGAAGTTTTAATAAGTTAGGCGTAAATATAACTTTAAAGTATGACCGTAGAAATATATTTGTCAAAAAAGTATGTAGCGAAGGGAAAATATGTTTATAATAGGAAAATTGACTAATTTTGTAGTTGAACTATTCAAAATAGGACAGTTCCATCATTTGTTCCGTTTTTGTGCACGAAATTCCTTTGTTGTTAGTCAAGTGGTTCAACAATATTTTTAAGGGTGAATCGTAGAGAATAGCAGAAGAAACGTATAATTCAAGGACCTTCTGCTAGCCCAAGATCGTTAACTAAGATCGGAAGATTCAACTAAAGAGAAAGATGAAGCCAGAAAGTTAAGAAGAGAATTTGGAAAGAAGAACTTTGTAATGGAAGAAGATTCTTTAAGTGCTTTGATTTTTCCTTGAATACAAATGTACAAGGCCATCTCCTATTTATACTTGTCTAGGAATGGTTCTAGAAACTCTTCTAGATGCATCTATGAGAAAGTTCTAGTGAACTTATCTTCTAGCAACTACTCTAAAATATCTAGATATTTCCTTAAGACAACTACTCTAGAATATCTAGATATTTCTTCAAGATAATTTCTAAGTTTCTTTCTAGAGAAATCTATGTTATTCAAAAAATCATCTTTAACTTTTTTCACACTCCCCCTTAAAGTGATATTTTGAAACTATCCCAATCTTGCCGCGGAGAAACTCAAATGAAGCTTTTGGAAGTGACTTGGTGAAGATATCAGCAATATTCTCCTGACTTCGTACCTTCGACGTATATAAAGTTCCATCAAGAACTTTTTCTCGAATGAAATGATATTCCACCTCAATGTGCTTAGTTCTTGCATGAAATACCGAATTGTTTGTGAGCTTGATGGCACTTTGGTTGTCTCCAAAGATCGTAGTTGGCTTTGATATAGATAAATGTAAATCTTTAGCAAGTCTTTGGAGACATACACATTCTTGAGTAGTAAGTGTTGCTGCTTTATATTCCGCCTCCGTAGTTGACAAAGAAATTGAGTCTTGCTTCTTACTGCACCAAGAAATACATATTCCACCACAGAGAAAGATATAACCTGATGTTGATCTTCGATTATCCATATCACCACCAAAATCTGCGTCGGTATATTCGATTAATACCAAGTCATTCTTTCTTTTAAAAAATAAGCCCATATCTGATGTTGAGTTGATATACTTCAGGATCCTATTTGCAACTTCCAAGTGCGGCTTTCTTGGTGACTGCATAAATCTGCTGACATATCCAACAAAAAAGGCAATGTATGGCCTTGTAATAGTCAAATACATGAGTCTTCCAACTAGAGCTCGATAAGGCTTGGGATCTACAGGAAGTGAGCCTTCTTCACTCCTTAACCTCGTGCTAGTCTCCAAAGGCGTAGAGCACTTTTTGCTTTGTTTCACCACAAACCTATCCACAAGCTTTTTGGCATACCCTTCTTGGGTAACAAAGACCCCTTTACTTGTGTTTTTTACTTCTAAGCCAAGAAAATGATTTAATTCTCCCAACTTCTTGATATCAAATCTTAGGGCAAGCTCTTCTTGAAGCCTTGCAACTTCATCATCATTGTTTCCTGTTATTATCATGTCATCAACGTATAAGAGAACAACCACATGAAAATCTTCTTGTTTCTTAACAAGCAAGCTAGGATCTAAATGTGATGTGGTATAGCCACAGAAATATAGATATTGAGCAATTTTTCCATACCATGCTCATGAAGCTTGCTTGAGTCCATAAAGTGCTTTTTTAAGTTTGCAAACATAATCAGGATGTATGTTAGAAACATACCCGGGTGGTTGCTCCATATAAATATCTTTGTCAAGTTCTCCATACAAGAAAGCATTCTTCACATTAAGTTGCCATAGTTTCCAACCATATGAGGCTGCCATAGCTAGTATAACTCGAACTGAGATTATCTTAGCCACTGGACTGAAGGTTTCTTCGTAGTGCCATATTTTTTAGAAAAGCCTCGAGCAACCAATCTAGTTTTATATCTGTCTATGCTGTCATATGCTCTTCTTTTGATTTTGTAAGCCCATTTGCAAGAAAAGGGTTGTACATCTCTTGGCTTTGGCACAAGGCTCCAAGTTTGATTTTTCATTAGAGCCTCTATTTCATCATCCATGGCAAGCTTCCACTCTTTGACTCCTTTAGCTTCTTCAAAAGATGAAGGCTCTTTATCGTCAATTGGCCCTGCAAAGAAACAAGAATATGTACTAACAAAGTTTTCATCTCTGAAGCGAGCTAGCTTAACAATAGTTCTGTTTGGTCTTTGTGAAACCAATGCATCATCTTCTTGTTGAGTTTTACATTTTTGAGTTTCTGGGCTCCCCCTTTCGCTTAGCGCCTCAACAACTGTATTATTCAGAGAAACACTTGTGATGGGCAAGTTCGAAGCTCCAGGGTTTAGTATTTTAGAACCCTCTCCTTTTGATGTAACTCTATGATACAAGGAGATTTCATCAAATACGACATCTTTAGAAATAACAAAACGATGAGTTTTTGAATCCATGCACTTCCAACCCTTTTTCCTTTTATCGTATCCAACAAAGATGTATTTTCTTGCCTTGGGATCCAGCTTGCTTCGTTGAGAATCAGGGATATGAACATAACATAAGATTCAAACACTCTTAGGTTTTTGATATTAGGCTTCTTTCCAAACATTAATTCATAGGGAGACTTCATGTTGTTTGGAGAAAGCGACATCCTGTTGATCACATAAGCTGCACATTTCATAACTTCATCCCACAGGGCTTTAGGTAGATTTTTGGCATGAAGCCAGCTTTAACATGTCTTTGTTAAGTGTCGAATCTTTCTTTCTGCCACTTCATTTTGTTGTGGCGTATCAGCACAAGTAAGTTCTCTTTTAATGCCATATTGACGATAAAAAGAGAGAAACTCTTCAGAAGTGTACTCACTACTGTTATCTGTTCGCAACCTCCTTATTCTTGAGCCAAGCTCGCCTTCAACAGTTTCCTTGAATTCCATAAACTTGTTGAGAACTTCTGACTTGTGCTTTACAAAATAAACCCATGTGAATCTAGTAAAATCATCAATAAAAATTAGCATATAAGAACAACCGGAGAACGAAAGAGTTCTTGTTGGCCCTATCAAATCACTATGAATTAGCTCTAGTGGAGCAATGCATCTTGACAAGGATCTATCAAATGGAAGACGATGTGCCTTTCCGTATTGACATCTTTCACAAATTTCTCCTCCACCAAAATTGCTTAAGTTAGGCAATCCTTTTACTAGATTCAATTTTACCATGACTTTTAATTTTTCCATGTTAAGATGCCCAAGTCTAGCATGCCATAGATGTGCAGTATCATTGTTACTCATCTTCTCAATAAATAAATTAGAGGCAGATAAAACATATAAATCATTAACTCTCTTATCGGTATGAATGACATCTACCCTAAGTTCTTTGATATTTCGAAGGAACTTCACATCATGTGGTCCAAATAGGAGATAACTTCCTGCATCTACGGTATTTGCAACGGAAAATAGATTTTTCCTCATCCCTGGAACATGAAACACACTGTTGAGAGTGATTGAGTCTTCCTGCTTCTCATTGATGACGACCGTGCATTCCTTCTCCACGTGATGAACTGTATTATCTATTGTTACAATGATATCACGACCATTGTATTTGTGAAAGTTGGAAAATTTAGATTCATCTCCAGTAAGATGATTCCCACATCCTAAATTCACGATCCAGTCTCTTTCAAAATTAATGGATGTCATTGTATCTATTGCTCGAGTCTCGGTTATGAAACATTTTCGCCAATCTTCTTTTTCTTCAGCAATTTTCTCAGTTTGAGCCATATTGTTTTCTTTGGTTCGACAAAATCTTTTTATGTGTCTGATTTTGCCACACCGATAACATTTGAGATTCTTATAGTTATTGGTAGAATCTCCCTCCTTTCCTAGCGAAATTGAACCACTTTGGAATCGAGAGTGTGGCCTATCTCTTACTATTTTTCCTTTAAATTTACTCTTGTTTGATATAAGAGCATTTCTTCCCTTTTTTTATTGATACCCCAACCATTTGCTTGGCTAGTAGCTCCTGTGACGACAACAGATTCTCAAACTCCTCCAAGGATAGTTGTTGAGCCCATCCTTGAATCGATGTAACAAAGGGAATATATTCTGATTTCAAACCACGAATAATATTTCTTCTTATTCGTGCTTCAAAGATAGCCTTTTCCAGATTCAATAAAGATATCTCAGAACATAAGTTCTTAATCTTCAAAAAATACTCGGCTATAGAGAGATTACCTTGAATGGTGTTAGCCAATTCATTTTCCGATATATGTAGCCGAGCTTCATTCTTCTTGTTGAACAGCTGATCGAGGGTCCTCCATATTTCATGAGCTGATTTGCAACTTATAACATGATCAAATAAATTAGAGGATATTAACCTCTTCAGGACAAATTCCGCCTTAGCATTAACCTACTTTCACTTCTTGTATATGTTACTATTCTCTGGTTCGTCGGTAGGAGGACTTGTGTTACTCCCATTAACAACATCCCACAAATCATCACCCACAAGGTATGACTCCATACATGTCCTTCATACCTTGTAATTAGATTGGTTCAACAGCTCCATCCCCAATCCGTTAGCACGAGCGTTGAAATCCATATAGAGAAACAAGTTGAATTTTTCACTAACCCGATCTTGAATTAAAAACCAGAAGCCAGTGTGTGGCTATGGCTCTGATACCATGTAGAGAATAGCAGAAGAAAAGTATAATTCAAGGACCTTCTGCTAGTCTAAGATCGTTAACTAAGATCGGAAGATTCAACTAAAGAAGAAGAGGAGGCTAGAAAGTTAAAAAGAGAATTTGGAAAGAAGAACTTTGTAATGGAAGAAGACTCTTTAAGTGCTTTGATTTTTCCTTGAATACAAATGTACAAGGCCATCTCCTATTTATACTTGTCTAGGGATGGTTCTAGAAGAGTTTCTAATTACAGAAATCACATACTTTTAAGGCAAAATTACAATTTATCCCTTAAAAGTTTATAATTACAGAAATCCCTCAAAACGGATACAATAATATAAGCGCTGATACATTAATCTAATGTGCGAGATACATTAATCGTTAAGTAAGATACATTACATTTTATACATGACACACTAATCTGATGTACATTTTATACATGATACATTATCTGATGCGCGAGATACACTAATTTGATGTACATTTTATACATGATACACTATCTGATGCGCGAGATACACTAATCTGATGTACATTTTATACATGATACACTATCTGATGCGCGAGATACATTAATCTGATGCGCAGGATACACTAATCTGATGCGCAAAAATGAGGGATTTTGGAGATTTGTAAAACTTATAGAGGATAATGGTAATAAGTAAATTAAAAGGTGGGATTTCTGCCATTTTTCCAATAAAAAATGATCAATTTTGCATCTGAACTATATCCGTTTTTGCTCGCAACAAATAAAGTCAACTTACACATTTTTAGACTCAACATTGTAAAAATCATTCAACCTCCCTCCCACCTGACCATAAAACAAATATACATACATACAATACTATATAATAAAATAAATATGGTTTCTCTGGATTTATTTCGTTAATTATTGGGAACAAGACAATGAAAGATGGGATGGCATTTTGAAAACTTCATGCATGCACAATTTGAATTGAGAAATTAAATGAAAAAATAAAATAAAATAAATTAAGCAAATCAAACTTAATTTGGTCCTACATATTGTTACCCCCTCCATTTCATATTAATTGAATTTTTGACGTATTTTACACACTTTAAAAAAGTAGATTAAGACATAAATTGAACATAGTTTTCCATTTTTACCCTTATTAATTATTGTCAAATTTATAATTAAAATAACTAAACATTAATTAAATTTTATTGAAGTCATCACATTGAAAATCCAAATGAAGGGTAAATTGGAAGAATATTTTAAAATAATCTTGAAGATTAAATAATTAAGTTAATTTGAAAAACGGAAAATGTCTCAACAATTCAATTAATATGAAATGGAGTGAGTATTATATTATATTTTTCTTTGTTGTGTTCTTTTTTCCATTATTTTTTACAACTTGTGGGAGTGGAAATCACTCCAAAACCACCTTTTTATAAGATGATGTTATCAAATCCACTGAAACAGTGTTCATTTATTTCAATCAACTTTGACTCTCAAACGTTAGCTACCAATTTCATCGTTAATTGATCGTTAAATAGGATTAAAAATAAATTTTATTATATTTAGTTACAAATTTTGTTCAACGTTAATTCCTATTTTTTTTTTTATAGTGGAACATAAAAGATCTGTAGATATACAAATATGATATATATGTGTATATGTTTTAGGAGTATGATGTAATATTGTCCGTTTCAGATATTGCAAAAATTGTCACATCATTAAGAGTATTAATTTTTATATTTTATGCTAGATATATATCACTTTCATTACAAGTCATTCTTATACTTAACAGATAAGGTTTCATTTGGCTGTTTTGTTTATAGTGTCATATAGCACTTCCACTATTCCTAATTTTACTTTATTTTGTGTAAAATAGTAGTTAGTTAAGATTAATAATGTTAATTAAAGGTACTTGACCCTTAAATTACACTTTCATTGATAATAAGTAAGTTATCATGTTAGAATAAACAATAATTATATATATTCAGATGCAGAGTTAGAGTGAAAATCAGATTTGAAAATTTTATTTCGAAATTTTAGTTATTTTAATTTACTTGGTTCGAAATTAATAATTTAGTATATTGAATGAATTTAATTTCATAAGACAAATGCAAAATTTGAATTAAAAAGGACCACCAAATTACTAATATTTGCGTAATATACTTTCCTCGACGACAATTTTCTTAACATATTTTTCTATATATGTAACTTTATACCAAGTACTGATTAATATAGTACTAATGCATTGTTTGGTTTGATGTATTAAAAATAGTATGCATTGTATAAAAATATCCTTCACAATTATGGTGGAAAAGATGTCAAAGTACTTTTGAGGGATAATTGGGTCTTTAACCATATTAATGCATGTATTAAATCCTTTGCATTACTAATACCTAGAAATCTATGGTATTAATAATACACTCTTCAATACACAATAGAGTGTTAGTTATACATAGCATGAAAAAATGTACCAAACAAGAGATTACTAATACATATAATTAATGCATGCATTATTTTTGCTAATACACTCTACCAAACGACCCCTTACAATATAGTTTTCAAGTACTATGTAAATTATTATTTTTAGAGTTAAAAAAAGATAACAATTATAAAATTTACAAAGTTTGTCCTCTAACACTACTCCATCATTAATAATTTAATTTTGATTAAAGGAGATAGATTAATTAGTTTAATTAAGACGACTAAATCATGCAGCCGTGGACACGTTCTTTTTGTCTAGTACTCATGCATGTACGTATTACGTACATGTATAGATTATTGAGCAATTAATATCAAAACTAATTATACATTTTTTTAATTAATTAGTTTATCATAAGATGAGCATTAAAAAATCATATCATACTATATATACTGAATATTCGAGGAAACACCTTACTCTTAAGATGAGTCAAAATTAACAAGCCAGTTGGCTATGTTGACTCAAATTTTCTAAAAATAATAGCTAGAACTAATTAATTAATAGCCATGCTCAATGTTTGTCCATATTTCTAGTTTTTAATTTTTAATTATGAATTTCAAAAATAACGACTTCAAATTAAAATATCCTAAAATGTTTGTCAATTCTTTAGGCTTTATTGCACTATTTTATGTATTAATTCGGGAGGAGACGAATTCAGAATTTGAGATTTTACAACGATCTTAAATTAATATTATAATATTAATAATTGGATTCAGGATTAAATATTCATAGATATTTAATAGGTTTATTCATGATTTAGGTAAAAATCATTGAATTCACGTGAATATATAAACCGACTTTTAGACCAGCCACCCAAGACTTCAAGATTAATGTTCAACCAAAATATACAAAATAATTATCAATACATGGAACAAATTAAATTAAAATATATATGCAACATACTCAAGGGAAAGACTTTTTAACAATTAATCTACAACTTAATTCAGGTTGATTTAGGGGAGCAACTTACCAATAATACTAACATAAATAATAATATAAAAATAAATAAACATATACTAAACAACAAATTAAAATAGTGAAGTCAAATCCAAAACAAATGCCAGTTGGCTAAATGCATAGCTAAACTACTTTAAACAAGTCAATAAGCAACACTTCTTTAATTTATATATTTTGTTACTATTCTAGATCTTTGATCTCATATTACTAAAGATTAATTAATTGATAATACAATTAGCTGTCAAAAATTGACTCATTATAATAAAGTTAATTTGAAATTTAATGTGGCTAGAGTAGACTTTGAGAGGTTAGAGCTAGCGTTAAGTAAATGCAATTAAAAAGGGAAAATTTATAATATTTATCTTTGCTATATCCTATATGTAAACTAAGCATATAGGTATGTGGTCAATTTTTTTATATAATTACATCGTTTATACATAGAATGCTTTTTAACTTTTATAATGAAATGTTATTACAAAAAACATGTACTATAACATAACATGAAAATTTTGTTCCAAAAGAAACATGACCGTTATTGTAAAATGTTACTCTTTATGAAGGAAGATTGTTATGAAAAGGTCTGATCGTATATTAAAGAATAGTTGACTTGTGATATCATTAATTTCATTGCTTACTAACTAAATATGTGTTACCAAGTCATTGAAAATGTTGAAAAATTCTACCATTAATTAGCTCATAATTGACCTTCAACTCGATCTTTCTTCTATTTAATTTTCTGTATGACTGGGGTTAGGATATAATTAATTAATTAATTAAATAATTTGTAGGTCTAATTAGCATGACTTAGCAGTTGACTTCGATTAATTAATTCACTGTCATTTGATGTTTTAAAGAGACGTTTGATATATAATGATTAATGAGGAGACATTTTACCTTAAAAAAAATTAAAGGTTTTTTAATTACGTTTAATTAGCTAAAATAGAAGGTTGTAGATATATTAAATCTGTTTTTCTTTTAAATTTTATTCATTATTATCTCTAAGAAATAAGAAGGAAAAGAAGAAATTATTCAGAAATGTGTAACAAACAAATTCTTTTCGGTCGTTAATTCTAAATGTGAGCACAAGATATATAATTAAGATTGTTTATTTTCACAACATTTGAAAATGTATATGTTATCTTTGTTTAAGCTCATAGGTATAAAATTCAAATAAATAACAACTAATCAATAAAATATTATTTTAAAGAGAATCTTAATTTGTTTGTTGCTATATATAATTATTATTATTTTTTAGTGAAACACACTCTAAAAAGCTAGTAGCTGAGTAGCGATGAATATGAGATGATGACCAATGGTAGTAATAACTATATCGAAGATGAAGATGGAGGTTTAGCAATGGTGAACATAGGTGATAGTTTGTATAAATTAATTTTCACTAAGAAAATCATAAAGTGGAGATTTAAAAACTCATAAATTCGTATATATATATATATATATATATATTTTGTTTCCCATTCAATGTCCGGAGTCTAAATTGGAGCCCCGACTAAATCCGCGCACTGCAGGACCCATTCGGGAGTAGAGCTCCCAACATGATTTTCTCCATTCGGGGGTGACACTCTCAACTATCTCTATTAAAAATGCATATATGAAATAATTATCATATTTTCATTAATTTGATATACGCATTGGTTTGTGATTATGGACCACCTATCAATGGGCTTTCGGACACAAAAGCACGAAATTTGGGTCATCAATCAGCCCATTTATGTAATATCAATGGGCTTAGAACTCAAAGAACATGCACACAAATGACTCTATTTTAGTATGGTCTTTAAAAACAAATTATTTAATTTCTTTAAGTAAAAAAAACTTGGTCGAAAATATCTTTGACATCTTAATAATAAATATTTTTTGCTTGACATAATTAGTTTATATATTTTTTTGTATCATAATATAAGACGAATTGAAAAGCATAACTAGTTATGCCGCTTAATTCCCTCATAAACCTATATCGATCAACTAAAATGTTTAATTGAGAACCTACAAGTTATAGCGTAAGAAGTTGTAACGACCTGATTTCCATCATTAAGGCAAAGCCAATGGAGAAAGAATTGGGGTCAGAAAACTTTTGGTAGTAACTTGGAATTTCCTAACCTAGTCCAGATTTGGACGAAATCGGAGCCAGTAAAGTCTAAGGAAATCTGGTAACAACTGGGTTATTTAATTATGATTTTGATTACATGAATAGATAGCTAAGACATTAAGGAACCCGTACGACTTTACGGAATTGAATTTGGGCGAGTAGAACTCCCGAAAATGATCTTACCGTGAACGGGTGGTTTTTGAATGTCAGAGGTTGAAGGTGTGTTGTGAAATGGGGGATTGGAATTCAAATTTCAACATTCTGTTCCGTGCATGCTGCCATAGCGGGATGGCTGCCGCTGTAGCGAGGCCACTATAGCGGGACAGATGCGACTTAAGTTGGAAATAAAACTTCAAAAACGTTTTATTCTGCACTTTTTGACTTTGAGAGCTAATAAACGACCCCAGGGGTTTTCTTGGCAGTTTTCCACCATTCTTGAGGCTAAGGTAAGGTTTTCTCTCCCCGAATCCATTTTTCGATCCATAGAATGTAAATTCGTAGGTAATTATTGTGGGGAAGGGTTTTTATCTGAAACTAATGGTGGAAAAAGTCCTAAATTGGGTATTAGGATCTTGTGTTTGGTCTAGGGTTATTGGGTTTGTTATAATCCGGATAATTAGACCTTTGATTGTTGATCCTTGCATTAATTGTATATTTTTAAACCACGAACAAGCGAGAAGAATCCGGAAAGGAAGATTCAAGTGCCTTAGGGGATTCAAGCTTGGATTCGAGGTAGGTGATGGTTGTAATTTCATGTTGTTATAATGCATGTATGTATGCGAGTGTTGCATTATTGATCACCCTAATCGTAAATTAGGATAATTGAATAATTGTATGCCATGAATCACCTCTTGTTGTATGATTGTGAGAATATACATTGTGATTGTGATTGTGGTTTGTTGATTGGATTGGTTGCCACGTTCCGGCATAAACATTGGATCGGTTGCCACGTTTCGGCATAAACATTGGATCGGTTGCTACATTTCGGCATAAACATTGGATTGATTGCCACGTTTTGGCATAAACATTGGATCGGTTGCCACGTTTCGGCATAAATATTGGATCAGGTACCACATACCGGTATGCTAACAATTTGGGTATGGGTTTCATGAGAGGATCATTGAATTGGGTTTCATGAGAGGATCATTGAATTGGGTTTCGTGAGAGGATCATTGATCATGGTAAAATTATGCAGAATACTAAATCACCTCTTGTTGTATGATTGTGAGAATATACATTGTGATTGTGATTGCGGTTTGTTGATTGGATCGGTTGCCACATTCCGGCATAAATATTGGATCGATTGCCACGTTCCGACATAAACATGGGATCGGTTGCCATGTTCCAGCATAAATATTGGATCGGTTACCACGTTTCGGCATAAACATGAGATCAATTGCCACGTTCCAGCATAAACATGAGATCAATTGCCACGTTCCAGCATAAACATTGGATCAGTTGCCACGTTCCGGCATAAATATTGGATTAGGTACCACATACCGGTATGCTAACAATTTGGGTATGGGTTCCATGAGAGAATCATTGAATTGGGTTTCGTGAGAGGATCATTGAATTGTGTTGTGTATCTACTTGTGATGATTACGTTCATATCTAATGATGATTGATATTAAAAGACTGTATGTTGCTCTAAATTGATAACCAATGTGTATTATTGAGAATGTGGGATGCTACTTTGATCCTGAAAAGATGACTAATATTGTATATGTTCGATATATGCATGTGATTATATTGTTGTATTGACTTATGTATGTTGCACTTAGTGGGATAGCCGTGTGATCCTATCAGTACACTATTGTTGTGTATTGATACTGCACTTGCTCTTTCTTTCTTGAGTACAGGGCATCTTTAGGTGCCTATTGACAGACCTCGCTTAGAAAATCAGTGATCATCGTTCGAATTCAAGGGTGAACCAATTCTTCCGGGCTGCCATGAGTTCTCTTTTCGTCTATGTCCACATTCCGTACTTAGACTTTCTAGTTAGTTATTAGTTCATTAGTTTGGGGTTGTATCCCTTCTTGTTTAGATTTGTTGAACTTTAGATGTTTTGGTACATTGACTTTCAGGTTCTAGGGGTTGTTCTTCCGCATTAGTTTAGTTAGTTATTTGTTTAAATCTTTGAATTTTATGGGAACTCCGTATTTTTATAGTCATTTAAACCTGCTTCCGTATCTTTAAATGCCTTAGTTTTAATAAAATTTGTTTGTTTGGGTTGTAGTAATGGTTCTCCCACCGGAGGGTTTGTGTGGGTGCTAATCACGACGGTCTGGGTCATGACAAAGTTGGCATCAGCGCCCTAGGTTTGTTGATTTCATTGTACCAAAACGAATCTAGTAGAGTCTTGCGGGATGGTACGAAGACGTCCGTACTTTTCTTCGAGAGGCTATAGGACTTTAGGAAAAACTCACTTCTTTCTACTATTTTGTGCTATGACTTGAATCCAATTGGTATCTGGGTGATACATATTAGTATCTTTCCCCTTCATTCTATGGTTCGAACTAGAGCAACAAAAGTGGTAACAACATTACTAGCAAAAGAGGATGTGTACAGATTATCGGCAATTGAATAGGGTCACCATTCGAAACAAGTACCCATTGCCTTGAATAGATGATCGTTTTGACCAATTGCAAGGTGCATCGGTTTTCTCTAAGATTGATTTAAGGTCTGGTTTGTAACACCCCAGAAATTTTTTGAGCTAAGACTCGAACCGTTCTTCGTAGTGAGTGAGATTTCTGCAAGGAATTAAAATTTTCCTAAGTGTAAAGGTCACTAGATATAGCACCTTGAGTTTCAAGAAGAATCAAAGAGAAGCATTCAAGTCATTCCTAAGTTTTTCTTAAGTTTTGGGTCAATTTCAAACGACCATAACTCCTAGTACATGATGATTTAGGTGAGCTACAAGATAGAAAATTATATCCCTTCGAGTCCTCTTTCCAATGCCACCGAGTTTGCTCAATTCCGTGCTCTAAGTAAAAAGTTATGATCGATTTACTAACGTCGCGCAAACCTGGCAGCAGCTCCGCGACGCGGAGACAACACGGACCCCACTGCTTGGTGGAAAATAATTTCGACTCCCAACTCGTTTTAATTATTTCTTTAGGGGTATTTTAGTCCTAAAAACCCTTAGAAGGTCATCTAAATTACCCTAAACGTGTAGAAAATCAGTTTTCACAAATCAAACCCTCTCATTCACTCCAAAGATTCTATGCTCAAAAAATTCAAGAAAAGCTAAGGCTAGGGTTCTTCTTTCTAGATTTTTCATTTAAGTTCTTCAAGAAGATGATTCATTCAGGTATGTAAGCTTCCATAGTGTTCGGTTTGTTCACCCACACGCCAATCATGTTAATTTCAGCGTTAGATTCATTCTAGAAAGTTGAAGCTTTGATGTTCTTGTCATGTATTCATGAAATTTCTTTCGTTTTTGAATTGGGCTGAGATTGTTGAGTTCTTGATGAAATCATGTCAATTTATAGAGTTGTTAGAGTTAGATTCTTGTGTTCTTGTACTGGGTATTTAAATCTAAAGAGAGATTTAGAAAAAGAATCAAAGTTAGGCGAATTGGGGTTAGGAAACGAAAAAGAAATTTCAGCGGTCGAAATTTGAAACCCCCTCCGCGTCGCGCAGCCACTTCCCAGATTTGGGAATTTCTGTTTCGCGTCGCGGAGTTGACACGGAGTGTTCTGCCTCAAAAGACGTTTTCGAAACCAACTTTTAAAAGCCTCTCTGCGTCGCGGACCCACTCTCAAATATTGGTTTTCAGTCTTTTCTCATGTTTAGCTATCTAAAATCTTTCCTAAACATCATGAGACCTTTCCTATCACAAATCACAACCTTGAATTCATAAATCACATACAAGGTAGAGTTAAGAGTTAAGTTTTTGAGAATTCTTTCGAACATTCTAAGAAAGTCCTTTAAGTCATTTTGAGGAGTCTTCTACAATTTCTAATAACTTGTTTCAAGACTCGAGCAAGTGAGTACGAGTGAGGAGAATGTATTCATGAGTCTACTTTATCATTACAAGATCCTTCATACCATGAATCATAACTCTTGAATCCATAATTCACATTCAAGAGAGAGTTAAGAGTAGAGTTCAAGAAAGCCTTTGAGTTCAATTGTGAATCCTTTGAGATCAACTATCGATTTGAACTAAGT
>JAJOOR010023244.1:0-11375 GCA_036250505.1 Solanum acaule | reverse complement strand
CAAAAAGAAGCAAATGATGAAATCATAGAAAGAAGCACAAACAATGTTTATGTTTTTTTTTTCATTTGAAAGTTGATGCAACAGTTTGAGCCCAAAATCTAAGATTATGTTTCATATTCATATCATTATTCATAGCTGGAAATCTCCATTTCAACAATTTTTTACTCATTTTTCTTTTTTCAAGAATCTCCCATGCTTCAGAAAGATAAGGCCTTTTATGAACAATATCCTTCTTTTTATTTTCAACTTTTTCATCAACAATTCCCCATTTCTCCAATCCAGGAACAATTGTAACCAAACTTGAATTCTTATCTTCTTCACTAAACTCAAATCCCAAATCCATAAACCCCTTTAATTCCTCAAGTTCAAGCTCCGATGAGCTTCTCCGAATTCGAATAATTCCCTTAACTCCTTTTCTAGCCTTCATTTTTACTTCTTGTGCAACTCTGTTATGTGTGATAATAACAGAAGTTGGAGAGTTCCCAAGTTGACTGCTAAAACTCGGACTTGTATCTGATCCTTCAAAAATGTTCTGCTTTTGAAGTATCTGACATGCATCTGACAATATTTTTGAAGAGTAATCACTTTGTGATCGACCTAAGAGATTCGATGATTCTTGAATTTCATGAGGATTTTCTTGAAATAGTTTCTTGAATTTATGTGTGTTGGTAAATAATATTTCTTGTTCAAACCAATAAGTATCAAAGAGCTTGAGGAGTAGTACTTCTTCAGCAGCCATATATTAATTGTGCATTAGAAAACAGAATTTTTTTTTTTTTTTTTCCTAAGCAAATCTTGACAGTTATATGGTATGGTATATATATAAGTATATTTTTATTGAATATTGAGGATGTTATTGGAATATGATCAAATATTATTCGAATCTTATTATAAAAAATAGGTCCACATTTCTCCTCTAGAAGACTCTAATATTTTTTTTATGTGCTAAGCACCATTGGCTCTTCCAATTATTGTTGTGTTAGTTGGAAAATCAAGTCAACTCCAATGGCCTAACATTTCTCTTTCAAGTGTTACGGGTAAAAAACACACTCAAACTATCACTTTTTTTTTATGAGTTTTATACTTTAACTATCTATTGTTTCTTTACCTACCTGAACTTTTCACTTCCTTTGTATCAAAAATTTAAAACATACCTCGATGCTGAATATGCGCGTATAAGTCAACTCATCATTTTATTGGTGCCTCAATATGGTGTTGAATGATAGATTATGCAGTCTGATTGCGCTAATATGCATTTTCTTATACAAAATTATGTGAATCATTAATATTTTGGTGCTTATAACTACGTATAAGATTTGTAGTTTAGTCTTGAAAAGAAGCTAGCATAATGTAGCATATTCCAAATTGAATAGTTGAAGGCATAAAACTTGCACATGATGAACATTCACCTCTCTAAAACATTAAATTTTAGCAATAACGGTCAAAGATATATTTGAACTACTATTTTTCATGAGTTTCACATTTTAATTATTAGTTTTTTTTTTATTAATTTGAATTATCATCATCTATGTATTGAACATAACACTTAATTGAGTAGATAATGATAACTTAGGTAGAAAAAAGAAACAACTATTAGTTAGCCTAATAAATTTTGTGGTGTGTTTGACATAGATGATAATAGTTAATGTAGAAAAAGAAAATAATTAATAGTTATAATGTGAAACTAGTGAACAATGATAAATTTTTTAATTTTATTAGACCTTTTCTCAATGAGAGACTTAACTCACACTAAGATGAATTTCGAGTTTTTTCCCTATTAAAACAATACCCTTACCTCTTCATTTTCTATTTTGTAATTCTAAGGTTATACATTTTATAAGAATTTGACTAGTTGTAAAATTCAGTACATGTTTGGATAATCGATTGACATTTGAAAATAATAATAATTAGTGTTGAAGTTACGTAGAAATAGGGTATTTTGAAAAGTGAAGTTGTATTTTGAATGAAAGCACAATTCAAAACACTTGAAAATTTCTAATAAAATGATAGATTAGTTTGATAAACAAACACTTAGCTTTCACTAAATACTTTATCTAAATATTATAGCAACTTTGGATATAATAACATTAACTCAATTATTGCAAAATATTTTTAAGCAGTAAAAATAACTATTATAACTAAATATCTCTTTTATTGTAGCGAGGACGTATGGACAAACAAGGTTTTAAAAGGTAAATCTTCTTTGCCTTAGTTATTGATAAGTACAAGCTTTTGTTAATTTGGTTGGTAGTGACACGATATAATCATTTTTAAAGATGAGATAATAGAGGTGAATACAATGGATTTGGCAAATAAGTAGGACATACATATCTTTGGATATTTATTATCACTTGATGTGGATGTCATTAGGAAATTAATGTGTATTTTCCTAGCAAATTCATGTGCTTTTCCATCTTAATGTCAAATCAATCTTCTTTAATCACTTTAAAAAATGATAGGCGGAGAGGCAAAGGTAGAAGCTCAGATACAATTTTGATCGAATAAATTTATCAATATGTATATATATTAAATGTAAAATACAATTATTAATTCTTAAACTTATCGTTTTAATATTCAAAATTTTGATTTCGCTTTTAGTGGCAGAGTCAAAATTTTAACTAGCTAAAGTGATTCAAAATATATTAAAAAAACAAATCAACACACAATTTTTTTAAACATTTATATGTATATACATAACAAGTAATTTTTCTATAAAAGAAATTCGAATGAACCTCTTGCGCTCCTAGCTCTGCTCTAATTAAATGTGATTATTCCACACACGTACTTTAGATTAACAAATTCAATGGTTTGGGCAGTGTATACATACATACTTTTTTTTTTCCGGTTTTTAGTTCGATATTCGATAGCTGTATTAAAATCAGACTAAATTCGAATTGCACAAGGCTCATTTGGTAGACCGTTTCAAATGCGGATTTTCAGCTCCTGCACGAATTAGGGACCTCCATAAGAGTGTTGTAATCATCTCAAATTGTGTATAAATAATATAATTTTCTGTCGAAGGAGATTCATCTGGTTCAGATGAACTCCTCGCCCCAAGCTGGATCCACCCCTTTATATAACCATAAAAAAGAAACATAATAATTTTATTAGGTATTAAAAATTTATAAAAATACAAATAAAACAATTAAAAGTTAGTTAGACATTTGATGGATTGAGTTAGTCTAGTCCATTTCAGCTCAAGTAACTTTTAAACAAGTTATTTATC
Source organism: Solanum acaule (assembly GCA_036250505.1). Classification (NCBI taxonomy): domain Eukaryota; kingdom Viridiplantae; phylum Streptophyta; class Magnoliopsida; order Solanales; family Solanaceae; genus Solanum; species Solanum acaule. The sequence continues at coordinate 8,149 of JAJOOR010023244.1, read as the reverse complement.
AACTCAACTCATAAAACCTTGTCAAATTCAGTCCAATCCACTCATTTAACACCCCTACCTGTACGTTTGCCTTCGTCAACAGGAGATATTAGAAGGGTGTGCACAACTAAAACCTTGAGCTATGCCACCACCTCCCCAAATTCTAGTAAGATTCGTAATATTTTAAACTAGCGTGTATCTAAGGAATTTACTCCTAAACTAGTGGGCTATGGTAAGTTTCCCTTTAATATTTCTATTACTATGCAAAACATTCTTCTCAATAATATGATTTTCTTTAGATGTCCAACATTCAATTCCATGAAATAATATAGCATTGTTCTCATCATAATTGCTTTACAAAACTCAGTTTTTCATGTTTTAGATACAATATCACAAAACACTTCTTTTAGTATACAAGTAAAACTTGAGGAAATTGAAAGGAGTCGAATCCATTCATTCACGGGAAACCATAACAACTTGCTTTCCAACATTGCGACCATAGAACAGACCAACTAGAGCTTTGGGAGCGTTTTCGAGACCTTCAGCTATGTCTTCCACATACACAATGTTACCGCCTTTTATTTGTGGAATGATCATTTCTAAATACTTGGGGTAGAGATGAAAGTGATCTGAAACAATAAATCCTTTCATACAGATTCGTTTCGCAATGAGGCAGAGCAAGTTGTGCACCCCTTCAGTCTTCTTAAGGTTGTATTGTGAAATCATCCCACACATAGCAATACGACCATGAAGTTTCATATTCAGAAGAACTGCATCAAACATCTTCCCTCCAACATTATCAAAGTAAATGTCAATTCCATCAGAAAAGTGCCTATAATAGGAATAAACCGATACAAAAAAAGGTCATATTTGTTAGTTATATCGTAGGTCTTAAACTCAACAGACATATCTATTCATGAAAGAACGTGACTATTATATACACATGCAATATCTCTTTAAGGAAAATGACTCCTCACGCCTCAAAGTCATCTTCTTTTACCTCTTTACTATTGAAAAAGGTTTAATATTGCTCTCTGTTATACTATCAGTACGTTAGAGATGGAGACAAGATTTTCATTAAAGAATATGAAGAAGTAAAAACAAGATTTTTATTAAGAGGGTCTCGTAACTAATTCATGTATTAGTAATACATCCATAACTCTAGCCAGCTACCAAACGACCACTTAATGTTATAGTACTATCGGTCCATATATGTCCTTAACGTTATAAAAATGATTCAAATTCGTCCTTAGTCCCATCCTTTTGCCATATTAGTTAGTGTTTTCTAATGGGAAGTTATAAAACTACTAACCTCTTCAAAGCTGCATCTAAATCCTGCTCCTCTTTGTAGTTAAAAGCTTCATCAAAACCAAACTTGCTCTTCAACATATCAACCTTTTGTTTGGTTCCAGCACTACCAACAACATAACAACCTAACATCTTTGCAAATTGTCCAACAAGTTGACCAACTGCTCCAGAAGCAGATGAAACAAACACAGTTTCACCCTTCTTGGGAGAACAAACCTCATAAAAACCAACATAAGCTGTTATCCCAGGCATCCCTACAAAACAATAATTGCATAAGCAGATCATCAATCCATTCCCCAACAAGCCAATGTGGACTCTTAACACGGTAATATAATTAACACCCCCTTACATCTAGGTCCAACTGGAGCGTGGATTGAGATGAACGTAACGTAGTTCAAATACCATGTAAAGTGGTACTCTATTTGATAGAAAACAACATCAAGAAGCTAAGATAAAAAAGGATTATAAAAATATAAGCAGACCATTATACTGAGAAAGGGAATAACTCACCAAGGATTCCTGTATAATAGGAAAGAGGCACATTCTTGTCATGAATTTTAAATAGAAAACTCTGAGTAGGAGTTACAATACTATATTCTTCCCATCCAATCATTCCCCAAACTAAATCACCTTCTTGAAAATTTGAATCACCAGACTTCAAAACTTTAGCCACTCCACATCCTGTGATAGGCTATAACACAAAAGAAAACTACTTATCATACACGTAACACAAGGGCGACTCAATAAAATAGGTGAAACACTTACGTAACCAGGAGTGAAGGATTCAACATAGCTATCTTCAAGATTTTTCATGCGGGAACGCATGTAAGGGTCACAAGACAAGTAAAGATTCATCAAAACAACAACATTTGAACCTTCTGGAACATTCAATTTAATGATACTATTCTTAAATTCCATATCAGATTCCTTAGGATAACCTTCCACATAATGTTTTAGAATGATCTGTTTGTTGTTCATCATTTCTTTTGCCATTTCTAACTTTATTAATGTGAATGAAGAGCTGTTATAAAAGTGTATATTATATAGATATATGAAACAATACACTATATTGTAAGTTATTAATTAAAAAAAAAACAATTGGACGATAAGATACTATGTGGAAAAAAAGTAGGAAGACGGATTTTTTTTCATCTATATCAAATAATTTGGGAATGTACAAATTAGGTAAAATGTACTATAAATCACAATAAGTGACAGTTTAAATATCAAAATATCATATAGAGATTTCATTTGTATTACATAAATTAGGACAATTGGAGTAATATATAATTTGAAAATTACGTAAGAAAAGAGGTACTTACTATATACCACAACAATTAACAACTTAAAATATCTAAAAAAAATTAGTTGATCTCGAAATTCATTCTGTACTACATAAATTAAAACAAAACATACCGTAAATTATGAAAAATTACGTAAAACGCACTATAACTCATAATATAGTAAACAAATTAAAATATATAAAAAATTAATTGACTCCAAATTTCATCAGTATCATATATATAAATTGAACATCTATTGAAATCATACTGACACAAACTCAATATTTAGTATATATTGATTCGATATCACCTATGAAATTGCTAAAATGTTATATTCCTAGTCCCTAGATACCAATCGGTATAATTATTAAATTAAAATATTGCTAGCTCACTGTACTTTCCGTCAATATTAAATAATTCCAAAATCACAACTTCAAAATTCAACCTCTATTGAAGGATCAATAAGCTTGGAAAAGTGGTGGGAGGTGATGGCTTGAGAAATGGAGAAGAACAAGAGAAAAATAAAATAAAAATGGCTTAATGTAAGCCTTCGCGTTATTGAGGAGTGTATCATACTCGCTTTGTCATGTCAACAGAAAGTGTCAAAATGACAAATTGAAACTTGAACAAAGTATAATTTGGATGTTTAAGTGAAAGTTGATGCCAACTTTAGGTGATAACCGATGGGTTCAGCCATTCATATAACATTGGTTTCATCATAATTGCTTTACAAACCTCAGGTTTTCATGATTTAGATACAATATCGCAAAATATTCATGTATCTCAATCATTATTTTTTAACCATAACACATGTCTCTTACCACAAGTAAGAACTTGATAAGGAAATTGAAATGAGTCGAATCCATTCATTCACGTGAAACCTTAACAACTTGCTTTCCAACATTGCGACCATAGAACAGACCAACTAGAGCCTTGGGAGCGTTTTCGAGACCTTCAGCTATGTCTTCCACATACACAACGTTACCGCCTTTTATTTGTGGAATGATCATTTCCAAATACTTGGGGTAGAGATGATAGTGATCAGAAACAAGAAATCCTTCCATCCGGATTCGTTTTGTGACGAGGCAGAACGAGTTGTGCACTCCTTCAGTCTTCTCAAGGTTGTACTGTGAGATCATCCCACACACAGCAATACGACCACGAAGTTTCATATTCACAAGAACTGCATCAAGCATCTTCCCTCCGACATTCTCAAAGTATATGTCAATTCCGTTAGGAAAGTACCTAATAGAAATACAAATAAGGGTCATAACTTTACTGGATTACTATTGAAAAAAGTTTTCAAAACCCCTTTACCACTACCTAACTCTGTCCCTGAGTTCATAGATATACGCCTATGTTATAGTACTATGGTCTATATATGCTCGTAACGTTACAAAAGTGATTCATATTTGTCCTTCCTCCGTTAGTACCATCCGTTTTAACCAAAATGGGATGTCAACTCCCCACACAATCTTTCTTCTTCCAACACTATCCTAACGGCTTCTCTACACCGGTCCTATTAGTATTTTCTAGTGAGAAGTTATAAGATTACTAACCTCTTCAAAGCCACAACTAAATCCTTCTCCTCTTTGTAGTTAAAAGCTTCATCAAAACCAAATTTGTTCTTCAACAGATCAACCTTTGTTTAACCAAACAATGTTGATTACGATAAGCAATACAGCTTTGCCATTATTCAGATTCAACAATGGAAATATAAGCATCGCGAAGGTACTACTTACCTTTTCTTTGGTTCCAGCACTACCAACAACATAACAACCTAACATCTTCGCAAATTGGCCAACAAGCTGACCAACTGCTCCAGAAGCAGCTGAAACAAACACAGTTTCACCCTTCTTCGGAGAGCAAATCTCATAAAAACCAACATAAGCTGTCATCCCAGGCATTCCTGCAAAACAATAATTGTCCGAGTCCATATAAGCAGATCACCTGTCCATTCTCCAATCAACCAATGTGAACTCTTAACACTCCCTTCCCATACAGGAATGGACAAGGTTCACATATCATGTAAAGTTACGAAGCTTGTGTCTAACTCAACCCCAAAAAAATTAGTTTAACATAAGAAAATTTTCCAAGTCCATATAAGCAGACCCCAACCAATGTGGGACGCTAACTCACTCTAACACATAAGTCTTTGATGGAATAGAAAGCGACATCAATAAGACAACAATGGATTATAAAAATATAAGCAGACTATCAGTCCATTCCTCAACCAATGCGTGAAAACAGTTGTTATACTGAGAAGAGAACAACTTACCAAGGATTCCTGTATAGTAAGAAAGAGGTACATTCTTGTCATGAATTTTAAATAGAGCACTCTGAGTAGCAGTTACAATACTGTACTCCTCCCATCCAGTCATTCCCCAAACTAAGTCACCTTCTTGGAAATTTGAATCACCAGACTCCAAAACTTTAGCCACTCCACATCCTGTGATAGGCTATAACATAACACAAAGGAAAAGTACTTATGAGAAACATTATTATAGGACAAATCGTTAATCCATTCATATCATTTATACATAAGGAATAAACATTCAGTTGGGAGAATGAAGTTCACTTATCCTCAATGTTTCTAACATCTAAGAGTTCTTGAACAAGAAATGAAAAATGAAATAGGGTGCGCGGAGAAAACATTTTTCTCTCCCAGGAATCCCTCATTTGAGATCTCTGGGAAAGAAGATCAAGTTGGCCCTTGCGAACAGGTTGATGCACTATCTCCCTTCAACCCTTTGAGCGAAATGCGGCAAAAGAAAAGGAAGGAAAATCCATGGACCGATCCCATCATCTCCACCCCGTAGGAACTATGAGATCACCCCAAGGATGGCTTCGGCATCCGGGGGTCACGAACCGACCATAGAATCTTGTTCAATAAGTGGAACACATTAGTTGTCCTCTCTCAGGTTGGGTAGTTAGGGTCAGAGAAGAGCAATGACTCATTCTTAAAAACAGCATTCTGAAGACCAAAGAGTTGGGCGGAACGGGGGCGGGGGAGCCCTCCATTCCTGGTTCTCCTGTAGTTGGATCCTCCGGAACCACAAGAATCATTAGTTAGAATGGGATTCCAACTCAACACCTTTGAAGTGAGATTTTGAGAACTCAGATACGAAGGTATCAAATGGGCTATATCAAACTCGTATGCCCAGTAATTTTTTCATGTTCGTATAGTAAAAGTTATCCTGGAAGCAGTGGCGGAGCTAGGATTTTTAATAAGGGGGTTCAATAACTGAAGAACTAAACACACGAACTAACTGAAGGAGGTTCGGCATCTATTATATATACATAAAAAAATAATTTTAACCATGTATAAATAGTAATATTTCTGTCGAAGGGGATTCAGATGAACCCCTAACTGAAGGTTGGCCCCGCCCCTGCCTGGAAGTAGGAAAATAAGTTGCACAAATGAAATTCCACTTCAATTGTGTCCTCCCCGTTCTTTAACACACTTTATCTACTCTCATCCCCACCGGAAAACAATATATATCCCACACGCCTATCTCACATAGTATTTATCTAGATTATACACAAATATTTTTTACTTACGCATATTAAATATAAGAAAATAATTATGAAACTCATTCATTTTCTTAGAAAATATACTCATCATTACCAAACACCCCCTATATATATTATGTTAAAATAGAAAACATCCAAGGTCTACACAATTACATGGTAAATTTAAACTCACTTGTAAATTGTTTCAACAAGAAATGCTTGTATGTTAATTAAGGAAAAATAACAATCATAACAATAACAAGAAATGCTTGTATGTTAATTAAGGAAAAATCCACAATCATAACATGACAAAAGGAACATAAAATTTAGATCGATATGACAAATCCAACACCGTTATTTATCGAAATACAAGGGCGACTCAATAAAATAAGTGAACGACTTACAGAACCAGGAGTGAAGGATTGAACATAGCTACCCTCAAGTTTGCTCATGCGGGAACGCATGTAAGGGTCACAAGACAAGTAAAGATTCTTCAAAACAACAACATTAGAACCTTCTGGAACATTCAATTTAATGTTGTTATTCTTAAATTCCATATCAGATTCCTTAGGGTAACCTTCCACATAATGTTTTAGAATGATCTGTTTGTTGTTCATCACTTCCTCTGCCATTTCTCACTTTAATTTACGTGAATCAAGAGTTGGTGAAGAATATATCTCGATCCGGCTCCTCTTCATTTTTTTCGCCCTAAATTGATATATAAGTAAAATTTAATGGCAAGATTTAATTAATCAATATAAATCTTTTTTATGATTTAGATAATTAATACTATATTATATATATTTAATTCTGTTAATTATTATTAATCTTGCAATCTTAAATCTCTTCCCATTTTTTATTTTCCCTACGTAGGATATCTACCCATCAAATTTTATAAAAGTTTTGCCCTTCTCTGTTTCATAAGCATCTCCTACAATCTTGTGCTACAATATAATATTTTTCTTTTCACATATTTCAATATTAATAAAATACACTATATTTACTCTAATGATTATTACTATTCACCATGTATTTTCTTGTTGTTTATTTTATTAAAAATATTGTTATTTGCCTGAATAAGTTCAAGGGCAAACAATAAGAATTTCTTTGAGTCTAATTAATTATGTGCCATTTCGAAATTATCGTTTGTGTCAGATTTCAGTTCCCAAATACATGTATGTGATGCATCCAGATATATGAATTAAAATTAGGTGTAATTTATTTCAGATACATTTTATTCAAGCATAATTCACATGTATCTGGAAACACTGACTCTCTCGCTCATCTCTCTTATCTTACTGGTCTCTCTCCCTCTCTTGCTCACCTCTTTTCCTTTTGTATCTATATTTCAGAATGTTTATGAAATGCATCCGATATATACATATATCTAGTGTGACACGCATGTATCTAGGATACACTGACTCTCTCGCTCACCTCTCTCCTCTCCCGCTTGCCTATTTCCCTATGTATCTATTTTCAAAATATAAATGGTATTCCAAAAATATGTACATGTATCTAGTGTGATTTGCATACATATATATATATAAATGGGATACACTGACTCTTTCACTCGCCTCTCTCATCTCTCCTTCTCCTCTCGCTCCCTCTCTTCCTATGTATCTGCAAATCTAGTACCAAAAATACATGTACCAAGGTATATATGTAACATCCGACAATTTGAAGTGGCTTTGAAGAAGCTTGAAATTTGGAAATAGTCATTTTTGGAAAAATTTAAAATCTGGAAATTTGGCTAAGTTCAAAAATCTGGAAATTTGGCTAAGTGTGGAAATCAGTGAGTTTTTGGCCAACTTTGAGTAGTCATAACTCCTATCTCAGGATGATCCAGGAGTAGTTCCAGTTATTTTTGGAAAGCCCTTGGAACGATCTTTCCAATTCCACCGAGTTTGCTCGATTCCGAGTTCGTATGAGCGAGTTATGACGTTTGAAAGTTGGGAAGTTGGCAGGGAATCCGTCCGGAAATTTAAGGGCATTTTGGTCTTTTCACAAATCATTTCTTTTGAGGTTATATTGTTGTGTTAGGCTGATTGTGGATCATTTTTGTTCCA